>CAOIUN010000599.1:0-19119 GCA_948294485.1 Mansonella sp. 'DEUX'
TTTGAATTGGTGGAAAACTTAAAATATCTCAAATAAATTACATCCTTTTAATTTTTTTGAAAAGTGTGTTAGGTAAAAATTATTCCCGGGAAAACTGGGGGCAAAATTTATTATAATAAAATAAAATAAAAATTTCACAAAAAAAAAAAAAAAAAAAAAAAAAAAAAAAAACACACACATACATAAAATTGAAAAATACAATAACTACTGAAAATTTCCCGAGCAGCAACAACAAAATTCATTTACAAAAAATGAACTACAAATACATCGAAAGCCTTCGGGAATGCATGCTTTCCATAATCGACTAACTATACACAGCTAACTGACTGCTCATTCAATCTTGCAAATATATTTCTTGCTTAGAAACTAGGGAAAACAAATACTACACATAGGTTACAATTCAGTGATTTAGACAAGAACTTGCAGTAAAAAAAAACACAAACTTCGAATCATAAGACATTAAAATCCTCTCAAGAACATGATATTAGTCATATTTGATTCGAACCAACTGAAGAAAAAAAAAAGAAAAAGAAGATCGAGATGATAATCTGTTCATACAATAAATAAAACTCCTCATATAATAATCAAATTAAGTACAACAATAACTTATACACAACTCCCTCAACCGGCATTTTTATTCATATGGTGGTGGTACATCTTCCATTTCAACACCTGTCGATGTAGATTCAACTGATGAGTCATCTTCCGGATGATTTATTCCACTGGTTGGTAGAATTTCCCAGGAATGCGGTGCACCTAGAGACGACAACGTTTGTCGAAAACGTGAATATCTGTAAAAGTATGATCAAATTTTCAACAACATAAAAATAACTATCACCATGAATTTTTCCCAACAAGATAATTTCATGAACGAAAATCCTGCATAATCTTAAAAAAACTACTTAATAAAAACGGAAAAGAAACGAAATCTTACGGTCGTGAAGTTGCATCAGCTGTATCGTGTTCTGAATACGGTGGAGGAGGTGGAAGATCGACATTAGCTAAAAGTCTCTCGTTGAGTGACATGGATGTGCCCAATATTTCATCAGAAGCACCTTGAAAAAAAATTTTTTTTTTGCAAATCACAATAAATTATCTACTTACACATAATATGTCAGTTCGAGTAACGTTTATACCAACCTGTTTTCAAGGAGAGTTTAGATTCCATCGGACAGGTTATATTTTTCGGTGAACCAATTAGCGAGGATACTTCAGCTCTACTACGGTCTGCTAAAGAATGTTCCGCTGATCGCGGACGTTCTTCAAAAGTCATGCGTCTTTCACTCGAAACTCCTGAGATTTCTCTTGGAATATCCTGAAGATTTTGTTTCAAAAACATACATTAGCTACATGGGATAACAGGTTTATTAAATGAAATTGCATCATATGCCACAGACTATAAAAGAGTTATAATTCATTAGAAAGAAAACAATATCAGTACCACATTGAACTCTACAAATTAATGTGAATCGCTTCACCACTAAATCTATAACGCACTGCTAACTTTTGCAAAAACAAAATAATGCTCATATTTTCAAACTCTTTTCAATTAATCATACTTACTCCGAAAAAAGTATCTCTAGAAAAATTATCGCCACTGTTCGAAGAACCACCAGCACTCGAAGATACCGAGTACAAAGCATTGATTTTTGAAAGAATGTTTTGAAATTTTTCATAAATTTCAATAACACTCTCCACTCCTTCATTCTCACCCGGTTTATCCAAGTCATCGCGGCGATTGTCGTAATCATAAATGTCCGATTTAGTCGACTAAAAAAAAAAAACATGAATTATGAGACAAAGGAAAACATGGCAATCTTTCCGAATTCTGAAATCAATAATAATGATAATAGTAATAATAACGATAATAATAATAATAATAAATAACAATAACAATAAAAATTGTCGTTCAAAAATCTTGTGGAATGCCGCCACTTGGTTGTCAGGTACAATATTGAAGATGAAGGATAATACTTTTGTTTTTGTTTAAACAATAAATAAACCAAACATCTCAGTAATTTTAGCCTCACTATCACTTTGATGTAATTATTCCTAGACTTGCAATTTCATAGAAGAGACATCCACAGGTAAAATTTGGCTTACATTGGCAGTAAGTTGTAGTTTAAACCAATCCTTCATTTTGAACAAATTGTTGCGAGCTTGTTCATTTTCCGCAAGAATCTTAATTATAGGTTAAATGAGACTTGCTTAAAGGAATAAAAAAAAGTTGTTTCTCTTTTATGTTCATAAGGCTTGAGAAGTGAAAATATTTGAAAAAAAGTAAAATTAAATTTCTATACTTAATGACATCCCTACTTACAAACCGAAAGAGTAGTAAGTGTTGTAGCAAAACCTATCCAGTACAAGAATGAACTGTCACGGAACATTTCAAGAGCAACCTTAATAATCTCGTCATTATTGGAAGCAATTTCAATTAACATTCGCAACAAATGATATGCTTTCCATGAATAGACATCTCTCTGACCGAACATTATTGCAACAAAACCCTTGTACTTTTGAGGACCATTTTCTGAAAAAAAAAAAAAGAAAATTGGTATAAAAAGCTGAGTAATTACTTTACACAGCTATTACATCCAAATCAATTCACTGTTAAACTAATTTAAAATTGAATTAAGAAGAAATCTCTAATTGAATTTGCGCAAAAACCCTAATCCCCAATCAAGTGAGATATGTCCAACTCCGAGTATTCTCAGAAGTTGTTTTTTTTAGCACACAAATTGTTCTCCCAAATCATGATTTTCCTTGCCTAATTTTGATGCAAAAAAAATGCACATCACAGTGTACCGGAATGGGCCGACCAGTAATAATATTTATTATCAATTAGTGCAGCAAAAAACCGACATCAGTACGAAAAACTCCCAGAAAGGAATCATTAGCCAACTAATTTTTCTTTCTCCAAAATTTCTCGATTAAAATCAATTCAATAAAAAAAATTTGAGCCGCTCACATAAATAATATGGCATATTATCAAAATTTATAGAATCATTTGAAAAATGTCAGAAACAGTGCGTGTGTGTGCTTCTTGGAATACTTCAGTTCTTGTTTTCTAAATTCATCTAAGTCATGCAAATTCCGCAAAAAAAAAAGTCCAAGAAAGACTTACCGAAACCTAAAAGTACCAAACGCTGCCGCTCTCGTCGTACCGAATCATTGATTTCAAGAATATTTTCCAAGATTAATGTCGTGTTTCGCACTTCATTCGGTGTAAATAAACACTTAAAAATAGAGTGATTTAGTTCGGAGTTGAATGAAATGATACCATTAAGTTGAACAAACGAAATCATTATGTTACGGATAAATTTATGGTGTAAAGTGAATCGAACAATTTTTAGCCAGGATTCTCACTTCATAATTTCATTCCCTACAATCCAGAAGTTTAGTAAAATAAGATTTAAAATCCTGTTCCATACAGAAATGCTTCAGTGTGCTTATATATCATTAAAGGACCTAAAGAATTGAGTTCCCAAAAATTGTGACGTTATAAAAGAACAGATAATTTCTTCATTCATAAGGTATCCATCGTAACAATTACTACCCTATATTACCTTGTTTGCATTTAATTAGCAATGAAGCAATTGCTTATTTGGTCAAGCAAATAATATAGTTCTGAACTATAAGTACCAGTAAGAAATGGGGAAATTTCCCAATATCTTTACATTAACTCTTTTTTCGGAACACAATAAAATGAAGTAAACGTCCTAAATTATACACAGTAAAATTTTGAGTGTCTCTGAGAAGTAAGGACTTGTATCAGGACGTAAGGACGCTTTTTTAACGTATATATTAATGTAATACTAAAAGTGATAGTAATGCTAAATGTTACTGTTATATCAATTATGTACCTCAAATGAAAAATGAAATAGAAGAATCTTGGTAAACTGAAGGTTCTCCCAGCATAAAAATAAGATCGTGTCTAGTGCAACTGCGCGATCAGTAGGCAATTCGACCAGTTGCTTCAGCAATCTAAATCTTGCCATAAGTTTACGCTCGTATTATATCGTGAATTAAAGCATAATCTCATGCTTATAATGACAAACTGATAAAACAGCTGATGTTTTTACTTCCTCCGTAAAAATGTTAGAAATATATCACACAACAAATTAAAGCAAATTAAAAAAATTAATTGCAAAGAGTACCTATTAACGAAAAGTGGTTCATCCATCCACTGAGCAACATCTTGCGGTGCTTGAACAAGACTACTCATTGTAATAGCGTATGGATTCAAACTGGCATTCTGTGAAAAAATTAAAAACTGATTGTCTTTATATCAAAATTTATCTAACGGCGCATATTCTGCAATTTTAGAAAAAATAAAGTGGGGAAGCACAATGTGAGCTCGTTAAAACATAACTTATGCATTAGTTTATTTCTCACCTTTCCTTGCCATTCAAATTTGCAAGTCCTGAGCAGTAATGAAATAACTTCATACAGTTTCGAACTATCTTGATAAATCACTTTGATATGGTAATCATCCCGTGAAATGAGCACCAACAATGCATGCAAGGCACCTTTTCGCACTAGCTGTTTTTTCTGAAATTATTCTACCCTTAAAAGTAAGCAGTACGTTACTAACTGAAATTTTAAAAGCCTACCGAATTAATCTATGAGGCACAGAACTACTGATGGCTAGATTAAGGTACAATTTCAGAAAATTCAAAGAGTAACAGAATAGAAAATAGAAAACACAGAGATAAATACCTGCTCCAAACCTGACTGAGCATAAAGATTGAACAAAGCTATATATTGTGTAGGATGAAAGACGAATTCTGTGAAGTAGTTGCGAGGAATGATAAGTAACAAACTGATAAACATATCAGATAATGTATCACCCGCCTTATAAACAGCATCAATTTTGAAATCAGGGCAATCTCCTGCAACTGTAACCATAGAACAATCAATATGTATATCTCAGGAAAAGTTGCCTAGTAACCAAAATTTAATTTCTAACTCCAATTATTGTGATAACAAAAAGATATGATAAAAGAACTGCAAAATATAAACATCAGAAGTTACTGTCCTAATCCAACCTAAGAATTCAAACGAACAATTTAAGAGTAGCTCGAAATACAATAATTTAAAATATTATCCTCCTGATAAAAATTTACACCCAGCAATTGAAACTTACGCATATACGGTCGAATTACATCAATATAATCATGTGTTGTTGCATTCAAAAGTGTTACAAATAGATTTGTGAAAAAGTATCGCACCTGAAGCATAAAACAATCATGAAATTGCTAATTTGAAATCCAAATCTTTGTGTAATTTGATAATTGAGGCTGTTTGTTTAAGTTGATTAAGCCTGTGGTCGAAAACGAAATCTTTTGTAATCTATGTTTCTTTTGTAACCTCATTTATCTAACAATACGTCTCGGAAATTAGATGCTTTTTATAATTCGTGATGGAAGAAATTGTATCTTAGTTCCTCCTCTATATCACAAGAGTGATACGTTGAGAATTTGGTTAAAAGATCGATATTTCTTCCGAAACTTGTAAATTACCAATCCACAGTTCTGATATGCTTACATCAGTTGAAGGTGCGGAAAGAAGATATAAAACAACCACTTTAGACTGGAACATAATATTGCAAATAAACCATCCACGAGAAGATTTTGATGATGAAAACAATATTTCGTAAGTTTTTTGCCATTCTGTTATATTACCCGAACTGCAATTTATATTTTATTTCCTGTGAAAAGTAAGGAGCAAGATCTTGCCAAACCCACACGCGAAAAAAAAAAAACGTGAACAGGACAAACAAAATGCATGAAGCAGATAAATCATAGATATATTGACTGGCTGAACTTCTTACCGTAACGTTTTCTTTGCTCGTAGACCGGTGGAAAATAGAAATTTGCTTAGCAGTTTCGTCGTTAACAAATAATAATCGCTGAAAAAACAACAGAATCAAGAATTGCTTTCCGTGATTAACAGCTCATACATGAATAATGTCATCGAAAATTCGAACTTGAAATGCTCTAAAATATAATGAATACTGTGCCTTACTCCTGAAATTCGAGATCCATCTGCTTAATCATTCGAACCGCCCGTGAGCAAATATCACGAATAAATTGAAAATAATTCGGAGTATATCTGAAAATTTGTTATACTAAAAATTAGCAGTTTAATTTCAAGCTCTGGATTTAACCAAGACATGTAAATAATTCGATGAAATACATTAGCTGCTGCAGATAAAACATTTTATTGGATGAGATTTTTCAGTTTAAAAAAATTAGACTTCATAATCCAAAAATTTGACCTATTCTAATATTCCATGGGAATATCTCTAAAGGATAATTTATTTAAATAACTAATAACTTTCGTGGTCAATATATCAGTCATATCGCCAAACTTGGATTCATGTAACTTCGGATCTCTGATTTAATGCAATAGACTTTAACAGTATTAATTCCCAAGCACGGGTTGCGAGGGTACCAGTAGGTGAGTAGAAACAGGCTTTTGCATTTTTGTTTTTTGTTTTTGCTATGCTGTAATTTGTCTGTAAAAGGAGATATAAGCTGTTGAATCTCACGCTGCTGAAAACTAGACTGAATATTTTACTGAAAAATGTTCGTTCTTTTATATTATAATGCTAGTCTAAGTTCAACTAATGTATTAAAATATTTTGATTAAAGTTTATGGTCAAATTAACAGAATCTGTCATTTTTGAACTTAGTTCCTGTTACAAATAAAAAAAACAATGTGGTCCCTGGTCAAGAAAAATTTAGGAACTACTCGCAAACGATCTTCCTTTTTGACTAACAATATTTTATTGGTTTATAAAAAAAAAGCTTCTTGTGTGCTTGTATCCATAAGATAGCATATAGAAATATGATAAAAAGCGTACTAAAATATACTAACACGCGTCACATAATAGTCGATATAACAGATGATAAACAAGAGATATCTGGAAAATTGCATGGAATGAAAAACAAACGTATCAAAATCTTTCAACTTACTGCGATCGTTCATGCATAGCACAAGTGTTTTTGCCACGAACCAAAGCTTCTAGTTTTGGAGGCATCTGTCGGATACGAGTACCTGAAATAGATATTTTATTCATTTACGCTGTACTTGTATGTTTTTATGCATTGCATGGGTATTTTATTTTTTCATGTTTCATTTATAAAAATATGTTCATCCCTTCATTCGAAATTCCCTCATAAGAAAAAATTTTCTGGCACGTATCCATTTAATATCCACTGTTTTTGTTATGATTAATAGTAGGAGAGGACAGAATATAGGATTAGTAAAAAACTTTCACCAACTGTATGACACTTCCAACCAATTTATGGACTACAATCCTCTCCTCGAAAAATATGCACTGGCGAATCGCTGCAATTTTAAGGTTGCATCCTTACACAAAAAAGGGAACTTACTAATAGACATGGCACCTATTTTCTTATCTAAACTGAGCGGACTGTTGGAAGACGAATGTGATTGTTGTGCAGAAGAGCAAGAAATCGTTAATTCTACTGATGATGATGATGTCCCCGAAACAACAGCAGTTGAAACCTATAAAAATATTTGAAAGTTGAAACCTATAAAATGATTGTTAGAAAGTTCAACTGGATCCAGTTCTACATTCTGTATAAGTATAGGTGGATGAGAAACTTAAATATAACTATATCCAGCCAGAAAGTTAAACGCTCCAAACATTGACAGCAATGTTTAGCGACTAATCAAACAATATATAGTTGACAAAGCATAGTAATACATTCCACATAAGACGGTGTAACTACTACACCTTTCAAATTACAAAAAATTAAACCGACTAAATAATGATCTGGATTAACAATTCGTTGATTTCAACAAAAAATCTAAAAGAACTTCGAAAATTTCAAAACAAGTATTCCTTCCAGCATTTTGCCGGATCATTAGGCGGGAATTTAAAATTCTGAAAATTTCGTGGAAACCTTCTCATAAATGAGTAAATAAGCATTCCACCAGCGCTTCTGCCGCTTTTTCTGATAGTGGCTGCTACTTTCAAACGTATCCGCAATGTACTCACCACCAAACCACATACTTCGCATTTCCTAAAATCACATAAAGATTTGAAAAATGAACCATCTGGCAATTTTTCATACAACTCTTTTGTCAATTTTCGAACATTATAGTCACATCAAATACTGAATATTTTTACCAATCACAGTTTTCTAATATTTTTTTCCTTATACTCCATTTATTTGCTTAAGTATTTGAAAAAAAAAAAGAAGAAATTTCCTTAAAGAACACAAAAATTTTGCAAACAGAGCAGGAAACAGAATCTAGTGAATAATCTACTGAAGTATTGCAAAACTTATTTTACAGGAATTCAAATACCTAAGCAAATAAATAAAGAAAAAGTAAAGCAAAGAATCAATAGCACAAAATTTGACCAACAACGAGAAAATCCAAGAACAAATTGACTCTTAAGTGAAAAAGTGAAAGATATCTTTTCGCGTTATTTATCCAAATTCACCTCTTTGTTCAAATGCCATTCGGTTACGTCAACATCGTCAAATTTGAACCAACGACCACCATCTTCATCGGAACGAATGAATGAATAATAATGGCCACCATTAGCTTGTCCCGAATGTACAATCACGCCACGTAAACAATATTTCGTACCACTAAAAGCACTTCATAACATGTATTGAAAGTACAGTCGCTCCATAATTATTTAGTAAACATTGTAAAATTAGAAATAACGAACTTATTATCATCCAGCTTAACATCCGATGTGGAAGTGACAGTACCAACATAAACATCACTCGCTTCCGGTGATGCTCTTTCAGATGTACCTGCAATTTCAATCTTTGAACGACGCAAATTCAAATAAATCATAATTGCGAAAATAAAAAATAAGCAGAGGTGCAGGTCACTTATGTTAATTCCTTAATCTCATCTACACTACAGAGATAAATGCATTCTCTTTTCTACATATTTTCGAATATTCTGAAAATCCACAAAAATATTTCCTAAAAATATTCAAAAATGCACCTCGACCGCTATCGGTTACTGACGAATGCGTCAATTCTTCTTTCGAAATCTCCCCTGTAAATAAGCTAATTAATTAGGCAGGAATGTATTTGGAAAAAAAATTGCGCAAACATCAAGTGTCTGCTGAAATCCGCATTATCAATTGAGGGTTGTTAACGAAAAAAATTGCTTTTAAAGTAAAAAAGCAAAATGATTATGTAAACTTCTCCTAAATTTCTTTTCCATGTCAAATCAATAGAAACAAAAAAAACACAAAGTTTTGTGCCGCCTAAAAATGTAACGAATACCGCTATTCGCTATATCTCATGTAGCTTTGCAAAAAATACCTTCAGCTTGAGCTAATCCATGAACAGTAAAAGGCATCATATCAAGATTAATTGGAAATTCGAAATAATCATTGTATTTTTGTGGTGAATCACGTTCCCAATCAAAATCAAATCTTTTCAGTTGTATTGTCAAATACGGTGGTAATCTGGCAACACATAGTCGTTTCACTGCCGTCACCTATCAAACACTAGCCATCAGTTCGTTTTTTTTTTTTTTTTTTTTTTTTTTCCAGTTGATCATCAATTAACAAGCGTGTTCTTCATACATCCCCCCGTTGAATTTATCAGGAGATGTAAAATGGCATTTCTCGAAAAAAAAATAATGAATTTTCCTTTTTTTTTTTTTACTTTTGTTTT
Source organism: Mansonella sp. 'DEUX' (assembly GCA_948294485.1). Lineage (NCBI taxonomy): Eukaryota > Metazoa > Nematoda > Chromadorea > Rhabditida > Onchocercidae > Mansonella > Mansonella sp. 'DEUX'. The sequence goes on from CAOIUN010000599.1 coordinate 9,687, forward strand.
CTTGCGCATATCTTATCGTAGATTATCCAAAAATCTGGAAACTGGATCTAAAATTTTTGTGATTTGAGATACAATAAAATACCTACTTTTTTATTACATTCTTCACATAGATATGCATTATCGTTGTTCAACAAGTCCCCTTTCACATATTCTTTAAGCGAATCAAGGAGGTTGTTATGAGATCGTACGTCAACTGAGATTGATGTAAACGGCTCTTCGCGTTGATATCTGCAATGTAAATGGTTCTTCGCATTAATATTTTTATAAAAAAATGTATGCTCAAACAGAAACATGGAACAGTTGGACAGAAAAAAAAAAAAAAGTGAATAAGAGCAAAAATTTATTTTTCGCTCATCCGACCTGACACATAAATTTCCCCATCTATTAAGATAAAGAAAGAAGTATTTTAGCGTTACATGATCATGGAATAGATTTTGCATTTCAACAGTAATCGGAGAAGCAACTCTGAAAAATCAAAAAGCAACAAAAATTCACAAGCATTTTATACCTATGCGGACAATCTTTGCAAATCTTTTGATCAGCAAACGTTCCACCAAATAAATTCTCACAAATAGGCGGTTCACCCAACTTCTTAAGACCTTCATCTATAGAATCGAAAAGAGCGTTGTAAAATTCTAAGGCATCCTGCTGCTCCCGCACATTTACTGCTTGACCATAGAATCTAAAATACGCCTTTTTTTCAGCTTAAGTTCTCAGAAAGATAAATTTCAGCTTGATTTTCAAAAACATAAACTACAATTCTTGACTAACCGGAAATGTTTCCAGAAAAATTTTGGAGAGTAGAACTGCATCTCAGAACCAAGCAAATGTGCAAAAATCGATTGCACAGCTTTCAAAATTGTTGTATGATAATGCTCTTCCAAAATATTATAATCCTGAAACGAAAAAAAAAAAGATTGAACTAAAAGTAGATTGTCAACAATCACAAATTTTGTGCAACGAATTATATTTATAACCATTTCATCGACACTCATGTCATCAGCAAAGTTGGCATTGATTACGGCGCTTCGCAGTGGTTGAATCATGAATATCTGCAATATGAATTGTTTCATAACATATTTAATTTAATGTATGAAAACTCCAAGAAATTTCGTGCATCGCTTGATTAGAACCAAGCAATTGGAACCCTTAATAGCTGTCTGTGCTCAGAAAAATAATTCTTGACTGCTTCTAATATGTAGTTCTGGCAGCAGCAGAAAGCATAATACTGGATTTTCGAATAATCTTGATTTTAACAGCATAATGGTCTTGAGCTGCATTCACTGCACGTAACTAACTGAATAAGCAGAATTTTGTTTTTTTTTGTTTTTTTTTTTTTGGGAAATACAGAATAAGAAATGAAACGCACCTGTTGGAATACAGAGTTCATATAACAAGTAGCTCCACCATTTTTCAGTCCAACATAACTGTTCGGTGAGCGAATAGAATATCCGGGCATATATTCCCACTCAATGTTTACAGTAGGAACTGGCTCTACAAATGTGCATTCTGATATTGAAAATGGATCACATAATATAGACCAATGTTCTAGATATAGTCGTAAAACAGTGTGATTTTTAAGAAAAACTGTAAAGTTTGTGGATTTTGTAAATTTCTTATCACTGAGCAAAAGACGAGTGCAGTTCCAAAATTCCATCAAATGATAAGAAACGATGAAGAACCTGAGTAGAAAAGCTCAAGAAGACTTTCAACTATGCATCGGTAGTTAAGCGGCGTTGTGTCACAAAGCGCAACGATCAGATTGTACGCTGCCTTGGCACTTTCACTGGTACCACATACTGGAATGGAACGAGAAGAAAGCATTGGTCCCATTGTTTCTGAACGTGGAATAGCCATATCCGACTCATCTATACCTAAAAAACGTTGCGAATTTTTAAAATAGCAATATTCTTACACGAAATATATTCTTATCATGCAAATGAAATGATCTTATCAAATCAGCGATTTATCACTTTTCGAGATTGCTGAATGCGTCACTGAACGGTGTATGTGAATATCACTATCATTTTCCTTTTGCCGTATCAAGTCAACATAAGTTCGCGAAGATGGCAAGATAAACTCGTCCAGCAACTGCTATAAAATCAAAGCGAAAAAAATGAGTTGTGTATGTCACAGCACGTATGAAATTACATGTAAAATTAAAAGAATAACTTTATAAGCAATTTTAAAAAAATATACAAGAAAACTTCTCAACATGATGAAAGTTCCGAAATCATTACTAATACAAAAACACTCATTTCTTTAAAACACTACCTTGACCAGCTGCGTACCATTAGGTTCCGAACCAATCGCAACTTTCTGGTCAATTGAAAGAAATCCCAATAAACTACGACATACATCAAGGCGTCCAATCAGTGATCTATCATCAGGATAGCTTTCCTTATTTGCAACCGTGTGTTGCTAAAATGCTTAAGATCTTCAAAACTTCTAAAAACATCTTGAAATTCCAAATTTGATAGCAATAGCATCCGCACTGCCTCCAGGTATTCTACACAATTCATATAACAGATCAGTATTTTTATAAACTGCTGCAGTACCAGTAACAATTAAAAATAGATATGAAGCATATGGAAGTTTCAAACGTGTTACCTTCGCACGATCTAACCAATCCAAAACTTTTTCTGTGAGCTGCATTACATTGTCAAGGCAAATTCCATAGCTTCTGCAGTGATCCAGTAGGCTTAAAAGAATTCATATATTTATAGATAGAACTAAAAACTTCAACTGCCAGGAATAGATCTAATATGAATTCTACTGCTACTATGCCATGGACATGATCTTCCTAGACAGCAACTCAAACTACCGAAGTTGAATTAGAATCACAATTACAACCATTTATATCAATAATTCCTTTATACGGCTCGCTCTAAATCTACGTACAATACCTCTTTAAAGTGTGTGAATTATATCACAACCTCGATAACGGACAAAGCTGATCATAACTTTCTAATACCTGCACAATAAAACAAAAAATTCCGCATTCTTCACTAGTTTTCCATCACTTTCGTCCAACTTGTTGAAAAGTAATTGCAACAGTGCTGATGCCAGCTGTAGCTCAGCCGAACCTAAACGACAAACCATTCGTCGAACTAAGGCTGAGAAATAACGCCGGATCACCCTGAAAATAATAAAATTTTCCGTAAAGATAAACTTTCCTCAAGATCTGTCTGCAAAATTTCGAATTGAACTGGCGAATTCATGTAGAATTCGATTTTCAAATGACAAAACAGTCAAGTTCAATAAGAAAGTTTTTTCCAAAATAATGAAACGTACGAGTTTCTACAAAACAATAAATCAGATACGAGAAGATTCCACAGATGGATGATTTTAAGAACTTCAGACATTGCATCTCCACTTACAACCTCTATCGCAAATGCATCCAATAAACATTCCGTTGGTTCTTCCTGTATCAAAATTTTAAGCATTTATCATCATGCTCCCCTCAAAAAACTTGACACGATTAATTATTCATGAAATTTGAAATAAAACTAAAAGGCAACAAACTAAATTGTGTGCTTTTCGCAAATTAATTACCAGCATAAAAGCTGCAGGTTGTGATTGCCTGATTGTTTCAGCAGATGAATCTTTTGCCAAATCACTTGAGGTAAGCCGTAATGGTATATGTCGTGAACCAACTGCCCAAGCAAGTCGTAAAAGACATTCAATTCGATTACTGTCTGCGGTAAATAATTGAAAAATTGTTTCAACTATTTCGGGATTCTTTTCAATACGATTATTGAGATCACGTGCAACTACACAACAAAGCTGCAAAAATAATGGATGTTAATTTATTCGAAAAAACTTTGCCCAGAAATTTTTTTTCTTTTTTAAACAACAGCTGTAATTTGATTCAGTAACTAAGCACTCTATAACCTTATTACATTGAAGAATCCAATTTAACCGGAAGATTTCCAGTATGTTTGCTTTCAGCCTGTGTAAACCAGTGCGCATAAACGATTTTTTGCAACTTCGAAATTATGTTGAACTGTGATATTTCGTAATTCCAAATTATAACACTTTTCAATAGCAATATTAGTTCATATATTGTTTTATATAAAATATTAACTTCTTTGAAAACTGTCTGCTCACGATCAATAACTCGACCAGTTTCAAAACATATATTTCCATCTCCATCGGTAGTTCTCAAATACTAAAAAGACACTAATTAATTTAAGCAATCTTGAAAGGTCATGATTTCTCATAAAATCAGACAAACTGCAAAGCAATCACAATAATGGAAGAAGCACGCATACTTTGAGGCGTGCTGCCACGAAGAGAACAAATTTCGCTATATCTGCCAACCACCAAACAGCTGCGGTGCAAGCGTATTCATCCCATCGACACAAAATCTGAGGATCTTCCAGGAATGAAAACACTGCCAAACAATTTGGTGATGTAAGGAAAAGGATCTGAAATAAACATTTATCAGGGTTAAAATTACGACAGGCTTATAAAATCGCGACTGCTAGCTCTAAGTTACAAAACATATTGCTACGCATTAATAAATATTTATCTTCAGGTTTAGAATATATAAGACCCAGAAGATGACGAAAACTCTCAAAGATGAAATATCAAAATAAAGCAAACCTGGAATTCTGTAGCTTCAGTCATGAAATGTCCATTGCATGGCAAAAGCAATGAATGTAGGACGCGCAAAAGATGCAAGACATGATTTGATGATTCAGATGGTAGTAGATCAAATAATCGTCCTGATCCCACCAATTCTCTTAGCATCGATACTGACATTGTGTCCGGTGGTATCTGACTGAAAAATTTCACCAAGTTCAATTAAGAAAAGTTGTAATTCTAGGCAGACACAAAATCACCACAGAACTTTGAAAGAAGAATGTCGAAACTTACTTTAAGACATCGGTTGCAGATTTCCTTAAATAATTATTCCCATATGCATAGCCGATGTCGGCTAAAGTATAGAGGAATCGAACATGGTCAGCGTTATCGGCTATAACTGCACCGGGTAAAATACGCTCATTTTCTTCATTATTTACTCCACTTCCTTCATTACTGAAAGATGGAACAGTGCTTCTGAATCTCTGCATGTCAAAAAGCTCCCAATCAATTATCAAATCAAAGGCCTTGCTGTGCCGTTTAAAAAAATTAAAAAATTTGCGCAAAAATCAAGTTCTGCTTAAAATATAAATTTTTCTACAAGCGAGGAATTCCCAAAAACGAAGAAAAATTCAAACCACGACATAAATGTTTGATCAGGACTCGAATCTGCGCTAGCTAATCGATTATTCCAAGTACATGAATGATTCTGGAAATGAATTATAATATGTGCATTGGCATCAATTCCTAATTCATCAAGGGTTTTTCGACGATCAGACGGATGCAGTACTCGCGTTTCCGGTGGATTAAGAGACTGAACAGTTAACTGTACTGGTACAAGCAGTCCACCAATATTGCAGCCATCCATATATCGTAATTGATCATCAATCTGAAATTAGTCATTTTGAAAAATTATCCCAAAAAATCAAAGTCTTTCTCCCTCTAAAACCTATTTCTATAGCAATTTTTAACACGAATCGCTCTGACCTTCTAAAACTTATTTAAGAAATAAATAATCATCACAGAGACGAAAACCAAAATTTGAAATAATTTCTATTTACAGTTACGCAAAAATTTAAAATTTGGTGCAGACTTTCATCTAAAAAAACCACTACGAACCTTGAGTTTCAGTGCTGAAAGCGGCATAGCAGAGTGAACCGGAATACCGCGATCTTCATCTTGCACTACTGATGCTGAAGTATGATTGATATTTATTTATTTGCAAGTGAAGGGTTGAAAAAATTGGAAAGATTGCACAGCTAATATAAAATGGTACTTGAAAATACGTACGCAAACAAAAACACAAAATTGTTGAAAAATCAAGCTTAAAAAAAAAAATTTCATGAAAGCTGCACAAAAATTCACACATCAAATGAATATAAACTCACAGTTCGTGTCGGCACTATTCGGTAGTTTTTCATCTAAATATTTCAGTGATTAAACTGGTTTCAGCTGATAATGTAAAGACATGAACTGTTTTTTGAAACATAAAAACCGTTTTCTTTTTGAAGAATTTTTCCATGCAGATCTTACAGACGTTTATATGAACTTCAAGGTGCCAGTAACAACTTTAAAAAATTTCAATTATCAAAACAATAGGTAATATGCTTCGCCAATGTTTAGTTCCGTAATAAACAGAAGCTTTTAATACAATCAGATATGCAACAGCTCCTTTCTATATTTTTATTTCCATTTTGTGTACTAATTTTTTGATTAAATAAGGCTGAACGAAGACCAGCTTTTAATATATATACGAAAGCTTAATATAACGAAGCATGAAACGAAGACAAGCTAAAAACATGAACGAAATCTCATCATCAAATTTCATCTTGAAATCTTCTACAGTACAGTCCAAAAACAAAAATTAGTCATTTAATATTGCGGAATTATTTCAAAAATACCTGGAAAAATAACTGGTAATAAAAAGCATCGTCCTAAGCCCGCCTTACGAAGTGGTTGCTGAGATCTTTCAGGAATGTAAAAATCATCGTCAAATGCACAAATATAAGAATTAAGAGCCTGAAATTCGACATAAAGAACTGATATCAAAATTAGCTATTTCATTAATACATCCGATACCATCAAAACTAGCCATTTCATAAATACATTCAATATCACTTCACTTCTGGTTCATTCTTCGATTATTTGAATATTTGATCAATAACGAAATTCTATGAAGATTTTTTGAAAAGCTTAATAAATCTCTATTACATACATTTTATTTCATCTTTTGAAAATCATCTCATCAACAGTGTTAATCTTACTAAAAAGTTACCGTTAAGATTCTACCCATTCGATCAAGCATTTTCATTTTCTTCTCTTCACTATTATCGCCTTTTATCAGATCGTCATGTTTCGCTTTCAGCATCACAAAACTGAAATAAAAAAATTCGTTTTCTCGTATCCAGATTCTGCCTAACCAAAAAATAAACATACATGTCACAATTCCTTCTTTGCATTACTCACGTTGTTATAGAATGTCGCTCTCATTCAATGATATAACACAGCATCTACTTTACAAACATAATAACCAATTCCATCTAACAGCTTAAACTAGAAGTTCCCGAGCACCCTGAAGTGCGTCTAACCATTTCTTAACAACAGTTTGAATCAGTTGGGCAAAATCAGAAATCGCTGCGGTATGAGGATTTGCTAAAACTTCGACCCATAAGGAAACTGCCAAATGAGATACTTCACCACGAGCTTGCAGCATTATTTCCCATAAATAATCCATTCCCTGCAAAAACAGATTTTACGGAAATTCCGAAATTTAAGGGAATGTGAAACATGCGTCGATGAATGCTAATATACTAATCAGCATCAAGCTGTGATCTAGCAACGTCATGTGGAATAGATTAATCTCAAAAATCATGAGAAAAAAGACAATAATAAACTGCTAATTAGCATAAGAGTAAAAAACACTTGATTTTATGCTTCTAAACTATTTTTAGGTAAAAAACTGTTGCTTACAAACAAAACTGAAATTCGAACTGAATTTAAAATATCCAACAAAGCAAAAAATAAACAGTTGATGAAGCAAACTTTGAAAAATTTACTGCTTAATAATATCCCAAATTTTTTTGACCTCTTAACACACTCTTTAATTTCAGTGCATATGTCACCATCAGCTTGAAATACAAATAATATTATTTTAAATTATATATGCTCACGTACCTCAAGATCGAAATCACACATCAAATAACGCGACATCCCTTCAGCAGGTTGGAACAGTTTACTATGCTTTTTGTTCACTGCAGTCCAAAAGGTTTTGAAACATGAAAAACCTTCCTCGCTTAACATTTCAACTGGAAGTTTGAGGATGCGGGCTGAAATCAAACTTTTCAAATTAGCAAGAAAAGAGAGAAAATCCTGGCGCCAGTGTTCTGAAGGCAACAGACGACTTAATTTTAAAAAAAGACGATTTGAAGAAATAGTAAAGGCTCATCTACAACGATATTTAAATTAAGTGGCAGGATATGCTGCATCAATAGTAGGATAAATAAGCGGCTCGAAACTTTTTCTAAGAATGATCATTTCTAGGTACTTTGATGTACGCTCGCTCCCCTTTGCAAGAAGCAGTATTTTCATAATTGAATAGTGACTCTGTTATTCGAGTGTAACCTTAAAATTTGAGCATCTAAAAGTCACAAAATAATTTTAAACAAAAAAAGTTACATGTAAAAAGCTGATCAAGAGCTTTTGGGTCAATATCTTCTTGTTCTTGCATTGTACCAAACAGCTGGAAACCATATGTACGCTCGTATTCAAATACCGATCGAACAATTAAAGCATCCCATAACTCATTCGCCTGTAATGTAATGCCCTTTCAAGACTCTAAACTTCAAACGTTAATGATGAATTAGAAGAGCAGAAAAAAGAAAAACTAAACCTGCGGTGTCATAAGCCAAAGTTGTCCATCAGAGAGAAGAAAGTGCAGAAAACTTAGCCGAATTCGTAAATTATCGCTATGCGTATAACGACCAACAAACACTAAAGCACCTGCGTCTTCCACATCATAAACATGCTGTCGATCATTCTGAAAATTATTAATACATAAAAAAACTAAGAAGAAATATTATCGGCTGTTAGAGCACCACAAACACTGTTTTTTTTAATTGAAAGACATGGTTCGCTGTTTTTCTATAACTAGGATAGATAAACCAATAAAAATTGCAAAAGTTTAGGTGCACAGATTGTAAACAATAATACATGAAAACAACAAAACATACCACAGCATTTCGTACTTTTTCCATGTATAAAGCAACATTTTTCGACAATCTTGAACACAACTCTGTATCTTGCTGTACAGTGGCGATATATTCCGCTCTTAATAAAAAAAAAAAAAAAAATCAAATTTTTAGTATTCCGTAAGACGCCAGAAAAAATGAAAGTTATAAAAGTCAAAATGCGCTGTTTTATTTCATCACTTTTTCCCAATTTCACAGCAATAATAATCTCTATTATTATTATTGTATTATTGCTATCATACTTTTATTATTATTATTGTTATTACTTATTATTGTTATTTATTATTACTATTACTATTATCATTATGATTATTATTTACTATTATTATCATTTATTATTACTATTATTTATTATTACTATTTATTATTATTATTGCTATTATTATTATTGCTATTATTATTATTATTGCTATTATTATTGCTATTATTATTATTATTGCTATTATTATTATTGTTGCTATTATTATTATTATTGCTATTATTATTATTATTGCTATTATTATTATTATTGCTATTATTATTATTATTGCTATTATTATTATTATTGCTATTATTATTATTATTGCTATTATTATTATTATTGCTATTATTATTATTAT
>CAOIUN010000600.1:0-19101 GCA_948294485.1 Mansonella sp. 'DEUX'
CACAAGACGTAATGGGCTGGATGATGAAAACAGACAATGTTATAATTTTGGAAGTAGCATTCAATATTCCTTTAGAATGTTGGGTAGAATTGAAATAAGCATTTCACCACATCATTATCAGGTTTTCGTTTTCATGATATGCAAAAACTTTGTTAAAAACAATTGGTCTGTGAATATACTACAGACTAAAAAATGGACTAGCAATGCTGATGCAAGTCGATAGGAGGCTTTTTGCACAAACTCTTTTTTTTTAATATGCTTAAGAAAAATAATTTTCTATTTTTTAATATGCTTAAGCTTCTCTACAATAAACGATTAACATGCTAGATCAGCAATTAACTAATTCAATGTATGATATGCCTTTTAACAAATTACAATCTCTGTGTTACCGAGGCGATTTTCGTATTTATTTTCTCAGCCATAATTAGAATAATATTGCATTGTCGAGTAGCAATGTGATAGTTTATAGGAAAGAAAGAAAAGCTCGCATAAATGAATTCCTTGTGTTTTTTTTTTTTTTTTTTTTAAAGAGATGGATTTGAAAATCATGCTTCTGTATCTACGGCCCTGAATTCCTAAATTTACTGAAAAAGATCTAACTTATGAAAGCACGTGAAATAATTGATGGGAAATGTTTATCACAGTTGTTTCGCTTTCGCACTGAGGGAGGGAATAACTGCGAAAATATATGAAAAAATTCATTTAAACATTTTTTTTTTAAATATCGCATTTATTTTTGTTCACATATACTTATATTTTAGATTGGTTTTCTAATAAGTAAGTATAATCATGATGTTGATATAAAGAAATGCTTAATTTTCGGTCATCACTTATCTCCATATGGCATTGAGCAAACGATTTTTGATTCAACTGATAAAAATGCCATATTTCATATTCAATATCTGGAAAAACTTGCCTGAATATTTACTCTGTTTGCATATTTGTTGAAGCTTTTCCTTCCTATTTGCCATATAAGTATTCGTTCTATATTATGAAAAATTATTTATTGTTTTGATTGATTAAATTATTTACTTATTCTTTTCCCTACAGTATAATTCAAATGTGGAAAATGTTATTTTCGAAAGAAAAAACTATGAAAAGTACAATGACAACATGAAGAAAGAAAAAATCTGCAATCGAAAAGTTACGGTAACAACATAATAAATGATTAATTAATACACTCAATTTCTTAGTTCATCTATATGAAGTTTATCAATGTATGTTTGATCCATTCCAATCTTTAATTAATTAATTTGCCAAACTCAATTTTTTAAAAAAAAATTTGCAGCATTTGAAAAAAGAATTTTACCATTGTTCCAAATAATAAATCTTTTAAAGGCTTGAACGTCAAAAAGATGATTTTTTTTCAAACTTTTTTAAAAGTTTGGCAAAATTTTTGGAAAATTTTCAATCAAAGGAGCGATTTTTTATTTCAGGAGGAAAAATGAAGTTTTTATGAAAATCAAAATGATGAATATAATGTTTTATGCAAAAAGTAAATTAAAGATAAAGAGGCTGAATCATGAAGTTTTTATTTCGAATTCTAAGCATGTTTTATATTGCAACACTTTTATTTGATAATATATTATCTTCTTAACCAAAAAAAAGTGCTACATGTATCTTTGCCACTTCCATTTCTAAAACAAAATGAAACTGTATACACTTTTCTACTAAATAGATGTTATTGACATGCAATTTAATTATTAAGTAACGAAGTTGTTAAGTCTTCTCCAAAATATTTTCCTAGATCAATGTAAAAATAATAGTCCTCATTTTCACAACCGGACTGGTTCGTAGTGTGTTCTGACTGAATATCTGTAAAGTAATGAATTTAAAATGTTTTAATAATTTGTTTTAGTAATAATCGTTTAATAATTTTTCTTTTTAAACTTCCTCTTTCTAAACAAAGAAGCTTTTATCGTTTATTGCAAATTCTTGTCTCCAACAAACAATAAACAAGTTCATCAGTTGTTAAACAGTAAATTAGTAAATTGTTAAACATTTATGTCTTAAATTACTTGACAAGTCGTTGTTCCTCCGACGACAATTTAATGATGTAACAGGCAGATAGATAATTTTGTAATTTTCAGGAAACGGGCTATGACATGCTGAAACTCCGTTACTGTTGTCCAACTATTGACAGCATAATTGTATAAGATATGGTAAAATTAGTTTCGTGAAAATCAACATTTATTTCCAACTGATAATTGTAATTTACTTTTTTTATTCATTTCCTTGCAGTTGATGTTGACTTTAGCGTGTCATATATTATGTGACATATATTCTGGTTCTTTCGGTTGTATCAAAAATCTTATCGCCGTTATCGAAAGATAAGATACATTTGTTATTATGCATGCATGAAAAATTACTCAAAAAAATACTTGAAAATTTTAGACGTGAAAGTATAACAATTTAAACGTAATATGACATGAGTTATAATTTAAGGTCACCGAAATTATTGCTGGGTCAAGAGAGTTCAAATTTCAGTTGCTTGATTGCGGCCAGCTCTTTGAATGATTAGGTTGGGACTGCATTCGATTGAATTTCTTCGAATTCCGTTGTCGAAGGTTTGGAGTAGTGACAATTGCGGTAGGTTTACGGTCGAGCGGTAGACTCCTTAACCTTTTTCCTTTTGCTGAATTTGCTAGACTGCTGTTACTGTATCCCTTTTACAGCAATGATTTTATCCCTTCATCAAAATACCGCGTTACTCAAGGAACCAAATTCTGCAGCAAAATAGAATTCAACTAAAACTTCCGACTTAAACTTTTCTTCAATTTTAACAATTTTCGACCATTTGGACTGGGATAAGTGGTCATTTACTTTATATTGCAAAAATAAGTCTGAGGAAATTTTGATTTGTCAAAATGATTGCTGATAAGATAGTTCAAATCTAGTTTTACTACTATGATTCACGTCTTTTTTATTTATTGTCTTGATCCATTTTGTCCCTCGCCTGTTAAACACGGAAAATAAATTGTCTTCTAGATAAAAAAATAAAAAAGTATACAGAATCACTTGAATGCATTTACAGTAAGTTCTCTTAATACCTTTTATTGACCGGTACGCTGTCAAAGTATAAGAACCGTAATTTTTATCTCTTAAATCACTGATGATTCTTTCAATATCTTTTTCGTTGTTGAACAAAATGCCTTGAGTTTGTTGGGTAATCTTTAATCAAAAACAAGAATAATACATTTGAAACCTTTCGCAAGACCAAATAGTGACTATTTACTCATTTCGAGGGAGTTTAATTCCAGTTTCAACGTATTCGAGCACGACGTTTCACGACGGGCACCTTGCAAAAATACGACGAAATGAAATTATTTTTAATGTAGTTTCAGCTAAAATTATCTAAAAATAAGGTAAACGCCTTTTCGTTTTTAAAAATTACAGTGAATTTTATTTATATGTATATAATTCATTACAATGGTCATGTATATTAAAGTAAAGCCTAAGCAAAATTTGATCTTAATTTCATTATGCATTCGAAGAAAACATTTGGATCAAATTTTGTCGCACAAATACTGCCGGTACATTCAAATCGCTGTATGCTTCACTATACAACTGTTTCAGTTCGAACAAATTTTTTGATGGCTGAAAAAAAATGAACTCTGGGAATTCAGAAACAACTGGGAAATTGGAATGCCTCATGAAAATAAACACAATTTATTCGGTTTTTCAACTCAAGAATTAAAGAATATTTTATATTTTCAATTGATTTTAATTAGACTGAAGACTTACTTCAGAAACTACGTCAGCTTGGATATCGTGCACAGTATCTGCAAGAAGCTTTGAACGAACCTGCGAAAAATATTCATCGAATTCCTTCTAAAGCAACAAAACTTGCTTGAAATTAAGAAAATTGATGTAAAAATTATGCACTGAAATTTGAAAAAAAAACAAATCATGAAATCCCCTTTTCGATTGTTCAATGAAATATAAGACTGCTTTTAGTTCAAACAAAAGACTCGAAATTTCACCGGGAATCGGAAATTAAGCATGAAGCAAAAATAAAATTTAAATTATTTCACCTTTTTGCCCGGTAAAATCATAAATGGTGCAGTTTTTGCTATCACACCATAAGAAGGCCTTGTATAATCACTTCTCAGCTGAAAATGCAGCATTTTATTTGAAATCAGTCAATAAATTTATTGAATTCAAAAAATCATTTTACATTTTGAAAGCGGTTTTATATTTTGCAAACCAGTTCTGTTCAAAATTAGACTATGGCTTGCTACTTATTCCAAACGCAAAAAAACATAACTTGGTTAGAACATTTGAAAGAATTATTCCGAACCTTCATGAGTTCAAATTTTTATTTCCGAATTAAATGTTTTTAGGGCATAGATTCCCTAATCAGACATGAGATTTCAGAAAAGTACTTCTCTTCATAATTCTGTATAATCTGTCCAATAGAACTTCATCCCTAAATTTCAAAAAAAAAGAAAGTATTTTCAAACCTTTTTCAATTGACTGATTGGTGCAATTTGGTAGCGCATCTCATCAATCAGATAAACCAGCATAACGCTAGCATGACTATCATAATCTATGATCTCGATAAATTTAACTCGATAAACTTGATTATCCTTGGCATCGTGGAAAGCGTAATGACTATCTTTTATGGGTTCCACTACTTCATAATCCTTTTCTTGACCATAATTCAAGTAATGGAAGCTAAAAGATACGATCGTAGTCATGCTTTGTACAAACATTTATTTCAAGTCATTAAGTCCACATGTAAACAAAAATTTGTCCATTTTTTCTGAAATCACTTAACTCTAAATTAAACTTCAACAAGAGATGTTTTAAAATTCACAAAAAGCAAAGCACTTACCACATCTTTTTTTCGAATGAAACATATTCGCGTTCAAAAGAGCGAAGCCTAAAAGATGCCTGAATTCGATATCTGTCCAATGGTTCGCTAGTCAAAAGAATATTCACCAAGAAGATCTGAAAAAAGACAAAATAGTCAAAAAAAAAGAACCTGCTTTTTTCTATCTTATCATAATTCCCAGTAATTACCTAACTGAATATATCAATTAAAAAAATTATTTTTAAAAAACTTTTATATCCATGAGCCAGGAATGGCTTTGCATTGTATAAGCAAAATGAGAAAAAAAATTTTTAACGAACTCTGTGATCTTTTGGATATTACAAAGCATAAGTATGACCTCATCCAACTCAGTGGTGCATAGCGACGGTTGCACAACTAAGACTTAATTTGAAATTCAAATCATTTAAAACATATAACTGAATCCCAAGAAATAATTGAAAATTAATTTCATGCATTCTATAAAACGATGATTAGGATGTGGAAAAATTCAAGCTTTTCAAATTGCATATCACATAAAAAATAGAACTAACTGGTTTGAAAATACTGCCGGCAGATTCGGCAGTGGAACAGTAGTCTGACATAATATGAGTGACTATTGTGACTGATTCTGTGAATGAGGGCAAGCTTGATGATACGGTTGGCTCAGGTGTTTTAGCACCATGTACTAACGATATCAAAAGTCCTGGTTGGAAGAAAATCGAATTGCATTACTTTTTTTAAAGATATGTACACGTTCTGACGTTGCTTAGAATAAATAAACAAAAAATCACTAAAAATATTAAATCTTCATTTATATTAAACATTCCTTTTATTTATTTTAGATAGTGCATTTACACTTGAAAAAATTATTTATTTATTAAAACTTAATTTTGCAGCACATTTTTTACTTTCTCCCAAAACAAAAATATCTGATTTCCTGCAGCTTCAAGTCCTCATATTATTTCCATTATATGTAAGTATTCTTACAGTACCTGCCGAATTAAATTTAAAACGAAAGACATCACTGAATTTTGTT
The DNA here is from genome assembly GCA_948294485.1 of Mansonella sp. 'DEUX'. NCBI lineage: Eukaryota > Metazoa > Nematoda > Chromadorea > Rhabditida > Onchocercidae > Mansonella > Mansonella sp. 'DEUX'. The sequence continues at coordinate 5,853 of CAOIUN010000600.1, forward strand.
ATCAGCTTAGTGGTAAGCTCACAAATGTTCAGTTTAATGCCTTTTGCTGTTAGCTTCTCGAGTAATTCCTTTTGATGTAGAGGTCTTCCTGCTTCCATTAGGAGATCATAAACCTACAAAAAAAAAAAAAATTGATTTTTAAGATTAAAAATCTAAAAGAATGAAGCAGCAAGGTCGAATAAAGTTCAAAAATGAAAAAAACAAAAAAAAAAAAAACCTAACCATAGCTACTAGTACACTGTTTTCAATAGAACTTGGGAACATCGATCGTTCGTTTTCATTCTGAGTACTAATAGGCCGATTTTCCAATGAGTGAGGAGATAAGAAAACTGATTTCTGAGAATCTTTTCGGAGATCAAGTATCTGAATAACCATAAAAGTTCATAAATAGGTGAAATAAAAGTCAGATTTTTAAGAAAAACTACGCCTAAAATTTTTCTAAATTATAACGAAATTTTTGTCGAGACTTAACAAATTAGATTGAATAAATAAAGAATGATCTCAGTTTGAAAAAATATTCTTGATGCCTAGTTGGCAATTTGACATTGACTAAAATAACTAACACCATCTTGAAGGGTGAGTTCCGGATATCTACCAGATGAAAGCAATTTTTGTATGACATTCTCCCATGTGCCTTCCGGATAATTTTTAGGATTAATGTATCGCCCATCCTCTTCATAAAAAATTTCTGATAAGTCCGAGACCTAAATAAAAAACATTTGAGAAAAGTAAAGGAAAAGCAAATTTTACGGAATGATTAACGAGTAAAAAGATACCTTAAATGAACCTTTCGATCGAACAAAAGAGAGCACTTTATTACCCAAAACTTTATATGGCAGATAATCATGTCCCGACCTTATCGCCGAAATCAATGTTGACCCTTTCTAGAAGACGCAAGTAAATCACGTATTATAGAGGGTCAAAAAATAATTGTTCTTCGATTAAATTCACATTGAACAAATATAAAAATGAGCAAAGAACTGATTCTAAATACTTTGTTTTTTAAATTAAAAATATAAACAGAAAGTAAAATTTCAATGTCTTTCTTATTCATTTTCTCAAGCTTTCCACTTTACAATGTCTATATTACAATCGTTCATATTTCTTCTCATTAACAATGCATTAATCAAATCACCTATAATTTTCATCAGATTTCAACTTTACACGGAATAAAATAACTAACAGCTGAAATATAAATTTGTGAATCATGGCGACAGCCATTAGTAATAGTTCGGTTTTTTGATAACGAAGAAGGAGCAGGATCAGTAGGTGGATCTTGAAACTCACATCGGTGTTGATTTGAACTGAATGAACTGGGAAAAGTACCCGTCGGCATCACAGCTGACTACAATAAAGATGAAAAAAGATGCAAAGAAATATCTAGCAAGAAAATTCTGTCTAAAAGATGACTTCTATCTCTAAACAGTTCCATCTCCAAGATGACTTATCTCTGACTTCTTTATTCAACTGCAGCCCGAAAATACCTCATAAAAATTTCATAATGGAAATACCAGACGGAAATCGGAATAATGGAATAAAAGCGGAAGGTAGTATAAAAATGAAAAAGTAATTAAGAAACATTTACCTCAGGTTGCAATGATCTTTGAGTCGTAATAGATTTTTCGAATTCTAAAAGAAAAATTTGTTACAAATTTCTTCAGATGGATAATATTCAATACTGTAAGACATTTAATACATTTTTTTCATTACAATGCAGCGCAATACTTCTTGTATCAGATACTCTTCTCTCCTCAAGTAATCAACTAATTTGCCCTCAAGCTTCAATCATTTATTCCTAGCACTTGAAATGTTGCAATATAAGGTTTATGTCATAAACCAGATGCTATTAGATTAAAAAAAAACGAAGCTGTAATATGCATCAATATCGTCTTCATCGTCAATAACACGTAGAAAAAGATCACCATCTGCACATTTTGTTACCGCAACATAGTTGTATAAACGAGTTTTAAGAAACTCATAAAGATCTTGAATTTCTTCTTCTTTCGCATCAAATAAACGACACATCTGAAAAAGGAACAGAGAAAAAAAAGATGTTAATTGAGTTATCTAAACAAATGTATTCAATGCGAAAGCTATGTCTAAATTTACTGTCTAACACTTGGTATGCAGAGTAACTGTTAGGTTTATAAAATAAAAACGCCAACCTCAGTAATGTTAAGCGAAACGTCAAAGGCAAGTCGGTATGACTTCATCATTTCAGAAAACTTCATTTCACCGCCATGTTGTTCAATGATTTTCACTAATCGCTTTCTACCCTGAAATCCAAAAAAAAAAATCATTTACTGAAATTTGAATATCAAAAATCAAAATTTTAAGCTCAACTTTAAGAAGTAGTTAAAATATTATTTCGTACTGTTGAATTTGAAGGGAATCCATTTCCATCATCTTACTGCACAATTGTAATAGATAAAACTAAGAAGTGCAGAATCACGTCAGATTAATTGCGAAAACTTCTGATTAAGAAAGCTAGGTTCAAGTTAAGATGATCTACCAACAAAAGCTTGTATATTCAATAGCTAGTTCTTCCGAAAAGTTGTGCATCAAGTCATAGCAATATTACCAAAGGAGAAGTCTCCTCTTTCCAATATAAATGTACTATGAATGAAAAATTAAAATTAAAATTGTAATAGCAATGCAAAACAAAAATAAAGAAGTTTCTAAATAGAAATGAAAAACGAATGCTCTATGAAGAAAATAGACAATCGATAAATACATTATGTAAATGAACAGATACCTTTTGAGATTTCATCCTTCCAACATTTTCATTCTTTTCTAAATTTGGTTGTCGATGGATTCCTGAAAATATTTGAAATAAGTTCTAATCAAAATAATGAAATTTACTGCCAAAGAAATAAACCATAAAGAATGACAAAAAATGCAATATGTAAATTTCCATTTTTATTTAAATTTGATTGTCGTGGGATTCGTAAAATTTTTTTCCACTTCTTTTTATGCTACGCAGAATAAGCAAAACGATTAAATTTCTAATCCTAGTACCTAATCCTAGAAAAAAATTAAATTTCTAATCCTAGAATCACAAAAAAATTACATTTACTTCTAACTGTAACAAATTTATATTGCTTTCAATTTTCACAATGTCGAAAGTTGAATAAAAAGAAGTAATTTTACAATCAGCAATTTAGATAAGCTAAAACAAAGAAACCTGAAACTGATGCAAGAAAATGATCACTGTGGTCATAATTTCGCTGAATAAACGAAGGCTGATAATTGTTCGAAGCTCGCATAGGTGCAATAAATCCCAAGCGATTGTTTTCAAAAACATGGGAAGATTCTTTCTGCCTAAACTATTTTTAACTTAAGCAGCTGAACTGATCAATTTTGGACAATTCTCTTTCTGGGTCCAACTACTGCGCATCACATTGCTCGCTTCACTTTGAAAACTTGCCCGATTTGCCCGAGAGACTTCCTTCATCGGATAACACATTTTTGTTGATCATTTGCATAAATACAACAGTTTTATGTCAAATGGTTACTTCGATACAACAGATTTGACTAATTACAATGAGAAGCATCAGAAACAAAGCCGACACAAGCAGAAAGTTCAGTATTGATAAGTTTGATATTAGTCAATGACGGCAAATTAAACTGCAAACCTTGGATAGGATATTGCTTTTGGATTTGCTTGTGGCACACTTTTTGATATCTTGTCCGAATTTACTTCATACTGCTTTGCATTTTGTTTTTTGGCAACAGCTTCCTTCGCAACTGCCTGAGAATTTCTCCCGGGCAATTTCCTACTTTCAGCTTTAATATAATCAGAACCGGATGATGTAGCCGCAAATGTCCGGGGTCCTCCTAAATTATTTCATAAAGATTTTATCAAGCGTCTATTATCATCAATTGAAATTTTAACATATATGTGACAGAAGCTTGAACAATATGAATAATTGTGAAAGCTTAAATTTCGATGCTTCTGCTTTGAAAAAAAAGAAAAATTCAGCAAGTCCAGTTTCATACAACCATGCTGGATAGCAGAAACTACTCAGAATAGTGGTAATCCAGCTAAGACTGGAGATTAATGAAATAGACTAAATAAAAAACCAAAAAATAAAAACAAAAAAAAAACGTCAAATACCTCTCGCATTTAATTTTTGTGATTTAGGGTTTCGAGATTTTGTATTGCGGACAAGTTTCAGCATTTTTTCTGTATTTTCATCACCAACTGCGAAATATCGTCCATTTTTGCACATAATCCCACCTTTTCCTTGCATAGTTGATGAAACAAGAAGTGAATTCAAATCTTCAAAGCCATGCTTTTCCGGTTCCAAATCCTTTCCATACACAGTCCTAAAAGCAACTGCTATTTCTTCAGTTGAATGAATAGATAAGCATTTTTTAAAATAAATCCCTCCAATAAATTAAACGAAGAAAAAGTATAAAAATTACATAATCAGTGAAAAAAAAAAACCGTAAACCATCTACAAGAAAAAAGATTATATATGATATTAAATTTACCAATCAAGTTTAATATTTCTCGTTTTTCATTTACATTAATAGAAAAAAACAATAATTAGAACAAATATTATCTATACAACTCGTATATTGGTATGTTGTACTTAATCAATATCTTTTTAGTTTGAATATGAGACTTATTTAAAAAGGAAAAAAAAAACAATTCAAAAAATACTTGTATATTTGACACAAATCATTTCCAGTGCATCCATTCTTCTCTGAACCAATCACCGAAACAATGCGAATTTTCAGTTCGTTTAATGTTAACATTTCCGCTTTAGACGATATATAATATGCAAAAAAAAGCAAAAATCGATGTCTTCTTTTTTTTTTTTCACAATAATCTGAAAAGAATATTTCAATTTAAATAATTTGAGAAATTTAGAAAAGAAACACGACAAAATCTGCTTATTATTATATTTGCTAATTATGTAAGCCAAATTTGATTACAGAGAATTAAAAATGTAAAAATTCGAACTGAATATTTAACCAAAATGATAAGAAAAAAGAAAAGATATGAAGACTGATAAAGTATCGTTCAATTCAAATACAAATTAATATACAAAAACATCATCTCGTTGTTAGCAATATATATATGATACAGCCAGTTTAATTTGCACTATATTCCCCTACGAAACAATATCTTCCGACTATGAAAACCTAGGAATCAGCCTACTGATAAGCTTTATCAGTATTACTCGGTCAAATTTACCTGTATTATTTGTCATTGTTTATTACATCAAAACGATATAAAATTCCTAAAAGTTGAAACTTATCAAACAATAACATGACTTAGTCACTTCTTTCGATAATCTATCATTGTTTGAAAACAACAAAAAAAAATTTCAAATAAGCAAACGGAAAATATCGCCACGTGTCAAAAACACCTGTCATAACAGATTGATTTGACAGTGAAGAAGTACATATGTAAATTTTGTATTGTATAAAAGAAATTTGATAGAGAAGAAAAATAGGAATAGTTAAGGAATAGTTTTTTTTTTCTAGAAAGCAGAAGATAAAAGGTAAACCAGAAATACCAGGAAAATAACGATAATGATTGAACAAAACTCAACAAGAACACTTGAATAGACATTTTTAGCATTTTGATTACTTCACTATCATTTCTTCCAATAATGCGACAAATGGGTGGCACATAAAATCATCTATCAATGGTATGCAATGATATAGGCTTTTATTGGATCAAAAGATTTTTTGAAAATACACTAATTTTGAACTGAATAAATCAACTTTTCTTATTAATTAATACTTTAATAGTTTGATCAAATTATACCTTAATGATTTTGTTAAGTTATACTTTAATAGCTTCATCAAATTATATCTTAACAGTTTGATCAAATTATACTTTAACAGTTTTGTTATGGTGAAAATTATTTTATTCCAAGTGAAATCTCGACTGATCGCATTGAGTTATTTATTGAACAAGAAAAAAATATGAAAATTAATATTTCACCAAACAGTACTACAATATCATAAAATTGAGAGAGGCAATGGATATGATCGATATAGCGTCTATTGGTGATCAATATGGCGTCTATGATGATCGATATGGCGTCTATGATGATCGATATGGCGTCTATGATGATCGATATGGCGTCTATGATGATCGATATGCCGTCTATGATGATCGATATGGCGTCTATGATGATCGATATAGCGTCTATGATGATCGATATAGCGTCTATGATAATCAATATGGCGTCTATGATGATCGATATGGCGTCTATGATGATCGATATGGCGTCTATGATGATCGATATGGCGTTATGATGATGTCATCTATAAGACAATGGACATGACGTTTATGACGACGATCGTAAACTGGAATTGGGAAAAAAAAGTGGCGATGTATGAGGAAACTCCTTCGTTGACCACAAACAATGGAATCAATAACATGGAAGGAAATAGATCTAACATACAGTGCGCACTTACAATAGCATAACTTAATCAAATGAGATACAATGCCAATGTAGAAGGATGGTAGTGGACACTGTCCAGAGAAGCTAGAGATTGTATGAATTTGGAGAGCAATTGCATACAGACATTATGATCAGTATCATAAACGAATACCATACATGTAAGAGTTAGATATGACAAAATTAAACAACTTGTATGTTAATAGCTTAATCATTTTTTACATTAAAAGTTTGATCAAATTATATTTTAACAAATGACATGCTTAAGTTATACTTTATAGCAATTGGACTAATGTACAACAATTTGCTGGCATTGTGTGCAGTGATTTGTTTTTTATTTAAAGTTAAAAAATTGAATGCAACAATTGGGATAGCATGATGAGATTGATAATCAGTCATTTTTTCTACTAACATTTAAATTTAAATATTTTAAGTATTGCATAAATTTAAATAAGCATGAAGATATTATTCGTTCTAATCGATAGTTTTTCTTTTTGATGAAAGTTTTTTATTATCTTATTTTTATGTTTTTTTTTTTTTTTTTTTTTTTTACATCTCCTACTTTTATCCTAATTCAACATTTGTTATTATCTTTGTGCATTTTTCTTAAAAATCTCGAATTCTTTAAAAACTTTAATTTTGAATTATCATCTGCAAAAATTTCTCGTTTTTCTTCTCAATTCATTCTTAAAAGATTTGCTTGATTATAGCTTAGCTCCATGTAACCGATTACTGGAACATATCATGGAATGTCCGGTGTCCGATACTGTTTTTTAAAATTTCTATGAACAATCATTTTGCGCTTAATGAAACTTTAGTTCCCATTAAAGTTGTTTCATTAATTTCTGATTTATATAAATCAAAGTGAAAATTATATTGCTATTAATTGTCCACAAAATATTTTATACCAAAAGTTTAAAATACCACGATAAGAATGTCGTCTATCAATAGTAAAAAATGCATTTTTGCAACATCTTTATTTTCTGTTTATTTTGAAAAAGCAAAAAATGCAAAAAAACATTGGGACTACGACATATCACGATGACGATAAATGAAACATTATGATATAATGAATGAAAAAGTAAATATTTTCCATATTAGCATTGTTAGAAAGTTTTTAAATTATTTATCATTTTTTAAAAAAACTTTTTGACAATTAAAAATCTAGTCTTTGAAATTTTCAAAAGTAAATTTTATATCAGGATAGAATACTTATTTAAATTATAACAAAGTGTTGCTTAACCTAAAAAAAATGGCAGTGTTTTTTTGTATTTCCATTTAGAATCATAGAAATCATCGTTTCGTTCGCCAAATAGCATCCATTTGGTCATTTGCGCCCTTTTTCAAAACGCACCCATTTAGCATTAGGTAATCTCTTCCCAAATTTCATCCATTTTGTTTTTGGTGTGCGTAAATTTCGAATGAAATCATTACCTGGAAAAATAAGTTTCTAAAATTTACCACTTTTAATTCTTAAATGCTTTTTTTTCTTTTTTGTTGAAATCAAACAAACATCTAAAAAACTAATTCTAATTTAATTTTTCCTTGAATTACATAATCTCTTTTTAACCGAATCTCATTCTCTGAGTATTCAAATTTAATTCCATAGTTTCGGATTTTATACAATCATTAAATTCCACGTACAAAATTTATTAAACAAACATCAATTACATTACCTTTTTTTAGGAACCAAATGACTACTCGAAATTAATTCAAATTTAATTTTTTTTTGAGTGTGATCATTTCTTTATTACGCATTAATTACTTTATCCATTTTACAGGAACTAAATGATTATCCAAAATTTCATTCCTTAATTCCTTAATTTTTAATATGTAATCTGATATAATCTGATATAACTTATCCACTGATATTATTGTTTAAATTATTTTGTTGATTGTTCAAGGGAATTCTATTTTAAATTTTGTTTGTATCCTTAATGAATGAATTTCATTGCAGCGCTATTTTAACATTTTTTTTTTATCAGTTGAAATCAAAATTTTCGGTTAGTAATTCAGTATTTCTTTTTTTTTTAAATGTAAATAAATAATCAATTAATTAACCACTGCTTACTGTTCATGTTAACATCCAAATGCTCAAAACAAATCGTTACTTTTCCTCCCTCAAAGTTTATTATGTATTTTTTTTTTGTTTATCAAACTTTTATTCAACAATTAGCTTAATGAAGTACTTAATTAAATAAGCTTTTATCTCGAAACAAATTTGTTAACTATAACCTGGGTCGATTAAGTGATAAAAAAACAAATTGTTTGATTTTACTGGTGAATTCCCTTAGTTAACAATAATTTATTTAGCATTTAATTTTGCTAAGTCAATAATTCATGAAGTAGTAGGTTGCTGAAAAATTAGCTTATTTGCTCAACAATTCAATAAACAATATAAAATTAATTCAACAGCAATTTTGCACTACTTTTTCTTCCTTTCCATAGACAATGCATAAAATATTTTTTTTTCTTCAGGATATATACTCATTTGCGCTTTGCACCTGTTACATTTACGTCATGAAAATAAAAGCGAACAGAAGGAAGTGTAAAACTCTAATTAATTCATTAGTTAATTTCATATAACTTCACATGTGTCAATATATTCTCTGATACATAATAACAAATTTCAGACTTTGATATCACATTGCTTTTACAGAAAAAAAACTGGAAAAAAAACTTCGTCGGAATCTTTGCCACTTACTTTTGCATTATTTTGCCTTATTTGATATTAAATCAAATCGTTGGAATTTTTGCTTGCTTGCTTATTTAGTACTTAATCAAATGATATGTATGCAAAATGTGATAATAACAACAAGCTTAACTTACATCATTATCCAGTTCAACTAATGGTGGATCGAAATACGTTGAAGTTGTTAGGACAAAAGTTGCTAAGCAATAAACAGTGCAACGATAAATTGCGATTGACCAAGCTTCATTTCTGATTCCACTGAATTCGACCGTAGATGTTTTTACTTCAAATAAAAAAAGACCTGTAAAACAAAAAAGTGAATATTGAAATTCATTTTTTTAATTTTTGGTAAATTTCAAGCGAAAATTTAATATGAAGAGCTTAAATGTGCGAAAAATTGATTCAAATTACTATGATAATTGATTAATAATTAATTAACCAATTAACTATTGTTTTCTTAAAAAGTCACGAAATGATTTCCGGATGATCTTTACTACTATACCGGTGACATTTACAATCTCTTACAATTGATTTTATCAGTTATTTTTCATCATCTTAAACATACTCAACTGAGGCTAATGAGAACTTGTCAGCAGCATTAATTGCTTTACCTATTAATATCTATTCGCATTGCTCATCAGTAGGCTTTTTAAGCGAAATATGGTAAGCCATTGATTTCTCTATTTCGAATTTTCCTGACGTTTTTTTTTTTTTTTGAAATCTTATTACAGCGTGACTGAATAATAAGGAGTAGTTGAATTTTGTTTGAAAGCCGAGCTTTGGCATCTAGTCCACTGCTGTAGAAACCTTGAAGCGTTTTCAGTATTGGGTTTTGTACTTAGTTTTTTTAGAGAAAGATTTGACAAAAAAACTCGACAGATAAAAACAAATTGATTATTAGTTAAAAGCTTACAGCTAATACTTCCTTCTCCCATTGATCTCACTATTTTTCCAATGTTTCCCGTCTCGCCCCATCAAAATGAAATTTCTTAAGCCATACGTGTTAGTAACTTGTTCTACTGAAGCACTTAACTATCACATATGGTTATCTGGATATCATATGGACAACGACACTTACAAATGTCACTTAAGGATCCATAAAGTTCCTAGATCATTGTTGTTGTTTCTCACCTATAGTCAGGTCTCCGGATCATCTTGGTAAAGCTGGTTAGCGAATGATGCAATGATATTCTTCTCACCGAGTTACCTTAACTTCTTTATGGTCTTTACCCCACTTTGCGTCACTTTATGTCATTATCAATTAGAGGTGTTTTGGGATATTTCGTCATTAGTGCAAGTTGTGGTAATAGTGCTAAACAGTGATAGCGCTTCAAGAATTAAACGTCTTATAGCATCCGCATAGAAGCAATCTCTTCATAGCTACATCAACTTGGAAATGCATATCCTTGAATTACTTTAATTATAATATTACTTTAATTTTTAATTATTAATTAATTTGCAGGAAATCTGATAATAACTGCTCACTTCAAACAAGCGATTAAGAAACATCTTTTAGTAGAAGTAAAGATGATATTAGCATCTTTTAGTAGAAGAAGCTGAGTGGAATTGGTCAAGAAAGCTAAAGTGTCATTAAAATGGAACTTTAAAATATTTTCAATCATCTTCGATCAATTTTAATGGATTAAAAAATCGAAATTCTCGAGCTATTATATTAGCACAGCATTAAATTCATTAAAAGAACTTTTGAACTCTTGCCAAAGGTCACAAAGCAGAAGCTAATTTAATCAAGCATCCACAGTCTCATGTCGCTTTTACCCATTTCTCCACTCATACTTTTAATCTCATCCAAAAATCAATATTGCATCCAAATCGAATATCAAAACAAAAAAACACCAATACGCCCTGATTCTCGGGAATTTAACAAATGGAACATTCCTGAAATGTTCAGTGCTATCTCTTGCCTTGCCTACCTCAGTTATTTCACTATTCCTCTTCAAAAATCGAAATTCTCGAGCTGTTATCAGCATAGCATAGATTCATTGAAAGAATAAAACAAATTTTTTTTGCAAAATTTCAATTTTTTCAAAAAAGAAGAGAAAACATAACAAACCATACTATCAGTGTTAGAATTGAATCAAATTTTAAATTTAACAAAAAAAAAGCCATTTAATGCATATTACTTATTTACAGTCATTGACTAATTATGAAAGTCTAATTAAATAAGCAATAAATGTATGTTGCATTAAGTTTTCATAAAATTCTTTCAAATAATATTCAAAGTCATCTGTCGCTGTAATAATTTTTTTACTTCTTTTCAGAACACTAAAAAAAAATTCATTTTAAAATTATTTCAATTCATTGTTGAAATTTTTTCATCAATTATAAATCTAAATTTGTTTTAAAAATGACAAAATCATTATTCGAAGATAATTTGAACTAAGTGAAAAAAAAAAAATTTTCGTTTTAAAATTTCACAAATATATTTGATTTACAATATATAATTTGCGGAATTTTATATAATAATCATTATTAATTATAGTCGTAAGAATATTAAGTGATTTAATGGAATTAGCATAACGAAACGAATTACTACTAGCTAGTAATAAAGGATGAAATAATGAAAATAACTTAAAATGTAAAGTTTATTTAAAAAATCGAAATTTATTCAACAACAACGACATTTAAAGTATGCAATTGCAAATTAATGCAGTAAACGATTCATGATAGAATTCTCGGATATCATAAATACATTTCGGAGTTATTTATCAATTATCTGAGTTAACAAAGTTCTTTGTTTCAAATAATATTTCCTCCACTGTCATTTGCTGTCACTTTGGTAACACAAAATTATCTTTTTACAGCTATGTGATGGAATAATATCTATTTTTACAAAATTTTATTTTATTTTCTTTACTTTTAATCCATTTTGTTCACCAAGTTTTGCTTTATTTGAATTTTGTTATATTCCATTTTAAATTAAATTGCATCTTAATTCCGATTAATTTCATTACACCTTAGTTTCGATTAATTTCAATGCATTTTAGTTCTGATTAATTTCATTACATTTTAGTTCCGATCAATTCCAGTGTATTTTAGTTTCGATTAATTTCAGTGCATTTCAGTCCCGATTAACTTTAATTCATATTTCATTTCATTTTAATTTTCATTCACTTCATTTATATTTTATTGCATTTTTAAATCACTCCTCTCTTCATTCGAATCTTATCCTATCATCACTATCATCACTACACAATTACACTACAACGATGCATTGTATACAAGCGCATATATTATTAATTCTTTGTTTATCAAAAAAGCGTGTACAGATATCATATCATTAGCACATCACTGCCAGAAGCATTAAAGATTTTTTTCTTATAATATGAGAAGTTTTCTCTCATTTAATTGATTATTCATACATTGCTAGTTTCAGTTAAAATTTTTTATTCGAAAATTCAATATGAATTAGATAGGCAACAAATTGCAATTGTCTCATTGCTATTTGCCACAAAAAAGAAAGCGTATAATTGTCAAATTTTAGTTTAGTCCAGAAATTCAATATAAATTAAACGCATATCATGTTGAGATACTACTAAATTTCTACTGCTAGTCTTCTATTAATACATTTCTACTACTACATTTCTGCTACTACATTTCTACTATTATATTTCTGCTACTACTTTTCTACTACTACAGTTTTACTATTATATTTCAACCACTGCATTTCCACTACTACATTTTTATTATATTTCTGCCATTACTTTTCTATTGCTACATTTATTCTAATACAGCTAAAATGATACAGATCTATTCAATGTTTGCGAACAGTTCTAAAGTCCCTTGGAAGAGTATTGTTAGTTTTGTCTTTCAGTGATACAATATTTCAACGGTTGACTGTTTTTAACAATAAAAAAAAAAAACCAGCAACTTCATGTTTGACTATTTGATACACTAATAACTTTCAGAAAGAAACTTCCATTAAAATTTTTTAATTTTGTGAAAATCATCGTTCAATACAAATTACCGCCTTTGTTTATTAAGCGCATGTTGCACATGCATAACGTGGAATTTATTTAATGATAACGTAATACAAAGCGACGAAATTGCTTTATCATCTATATCTCTCTGCAATTTCAGTTTGTTCATTCGGTATATATTTTTTGAAAAA
>CAOIUN010000601.1:0-18956 GCA_948294485.1 Mansonella sp. 'DEUX'
CAGCAGCGATATTAGGTCGGTCTTTTGAAGGAATCTTGTAAGTTTCACTTAAAACAACATCTTCAAGTACATGTAAGTTGAATATTGTTTGAAAAGATCCAGAGGATTTCATTTAAAACAGCACGTACAAATATACATCCATTTAACATTGTTTGGAAGAAACTCATGGAATTTTATTTGCAGCAGTCAGTTTGACCAGGTTGAATGGTTTTTTAAAAGGAGTCTAATAGATTTCATTTACAACAGCTTATGTTAGATATTTGAAGGAATCTAGAGGGCTTCATTTAAAACAGCACGTACTAATATAGATACGTTTAACATTGTTTGGAAGAAACTTATGGAATTTTATTTGCAGCAGTCAGCTTGACCAGATTGAGTGGTTTTTTAAAAGGAGTCTAATAGATTTCATTTACAACAGCATATGTTAAACATTTAAAGGAATCTAGATGGCTTCATTTAAAACAGCACGTTAACGTGTGCATAAGTTTAACGTTGTTTGGGAGGATCTTGTGAATTCCATTAACAGTAGCGAATTAAAATTTCATTTACAGCAGCGATATTAGGTCGGTCTTTTGAAGGAATTTTGTAACTTTCACTTAAAACAACATCTTCAAGTACATGTAAGTTGAATATTGTTTGAAATAATCCAGAGGATTTCATTTAATACAGCACGTACAAATATACATCCATTTAACATTGTTTGGAAGAAACTCATGGAATTTTATTTGCAGCAGTCGGTATGCCAGATTGAGTGATTTTTTAAAAGGAGTCTAATAGATTTCATTTACAACAGCACATGTTAAACATTTAAAGGAATCTAGAGGGCTTCATTTAATACAGCACGTACAAATATACATCCATTTAACATTGTTTGGAAGAAACTCATGGAATTCCATTTGCGGCAGTCAGTTTGACTAGATTGAGTGGTTTTTTAAAAAGAGTCTAACAGATTTCATTTACAACAGCATATGTTAGATATTTGAAGGAATCTAGAATTTGACCAGATTGAGTGGTTTTTTAAAAGGAGTCTAATAGATTTCATTTACAACAGCATATGTTAAATATTTAAGGAATCTAGAGAACTTCATTTAAAACAGCACGTTAACGTGTGCATAAGTTTAACGTTGTTCGGGAGGATCTTGTGAATTCCATTAACAGTAGCGAATTAAAATTTCATTTACAGCAGCGATATTAGGTCGGTCTTTTGAAGGAATCTTGTAAGTTTCACTTAAAACAACATCTTCAAGTACATGTAAGTTGAATATTGTTTGAAAAGATCCAGAGGATTTCATTTAAAACAGCACGTATAAATATACATCCATTTAACATTGTTTGGAAGAAACTCATGGAATTTTATTTGCAGCATCGGTATGCCAGATTGAGTGGTTTTTTAAAAGGAGTCTAATAGATTTCATTTACAACAGCATATGTTAAATATTTGAAGGAATCTAGAGGGCTTCATTTAAAACAGCACGTTAACGTGTGCATAAGTTTAATGTTGTTCGGTAGGATCTTGTGAATTCCATTTGCAGTAGCGATTTTCAGCAGATTCTGTCGGCCTTTTGAAGGAATTTTGTAACTTTCATTTAAAACAACATCTTCAAGTACATGTAAGTTGAATATTGTTTGAAAAGATCCAGAGGATTTCATTTAATACAGCACGTACAAACATAGATACGTTGAACATTGTTTGGAAGAAACTCATGAAATTTCATTTGCAGCAGTCAGTTTGGCCAGATTGAGTGGTTTTTAAAAAAAGTCTAACATATTTCATTTACAACAGCATATGTTAAATATTTAAAGGAATCTAGAGGACTTCATATAAAACAGCACGTTAACGTGTGCATCAGTTTAATGTTGTTCGGGAAGATCTTGTAATTCCATTAACAGTAGCGAATTAAAATTTCATTTACAGCAGCGATTGTGTCGGTCTTTTGAAGGAATCTTGTAAGTTTCACTTAAAACAATATCTTCAAGTACATGTAAGTTGAATATTGTTTGAAAAAATCCAGAGGATTTCATTTAAAACAGCACGAACAAATATGGATACGTTTAACATTGTTCGGAAAAATTAAAAAACTATAGCAATCATAAAACGTCACATTTATGATTGCTGTAGTTTTTTAATTAAAAACGGATTTAAAATTTTCAGCAAAAAAGTATAGTTTTTAGAACTGTTAAAATGTTCATAATTCGTGCAATATTTTGATATTGAAAAATGAATTTAAAATAAAATTTCGAAGTCATGGAAATTTTTTATTTTTTTGATAGTACAAATGCTTTATTTATTTTGCTAATTATATTTTTTGGTTAAAGGAATCAGTTTTCTTCTTTTTTGTGACATTCGAGATCAATATTAGGGAAGGTAATAGTATGTAGTAAAGCGATTAGAGATCAGGCAAAAGATAGAAAAAAAGGTAGAGGGATTTTACCCCCAACTAGCTCTATGTTCATTACAACAGAAATTGCTACTTTTAATTTTGTTGTCTTATTCTTTCATCATCTTCTTTTTCTTTTCCGGATCACAGTCATACCCATTCTCACGGTTTGAAATATGTCCAGAGTTCTATATACTTGTTTTGTTGCCACTCATTTTTGCAGTCAATGAGAACGATAAAAGCAGAAGATAGCTACTTTTGGCCATTGGTCAAACAACCTCTAAGTCAAATTCTTCTACCCTTCTGCTTCAATGCGCATTTGTATGTGTACTGACATTCAATTCATTTAACATTTTATTCCTTCCATTCGGCCTGTTGTTGTTGGTCACTACATCATTTTGTCAAAATAAACTCACCATTACTTTATTCTTTTGGATATCATCACTCTTAATAAACACTGAATATAACAACTCGTCTAATGAGTAACTTATCCTTTCCGGAATAAAATGAATAAATAATGTTATTGAGAGATGGTGCTTCAGGATTGCATTCGGTTGGTCAGGTTATCTGCTCCTATGCTTTCAATTATTCCCGCGAAATCTCAGATGTGACATATTAATGCATTAATTAACTTCAATCACTGAAAAGGCTTTTGTCAAATGTCTTTTTTCCTTGTCTAAATGACCAAAGCATACAGTAAAAGCGCATGTAAAAACATCAACCTGTCATCTGTTTATAATTTATAAAAAAACAGATAAAAACATCTGACAACTCATGGAATTTTTCCAGATAAAAATTATTTGCAAAAAATTGTGAATTACTTAATTACATTAATTAACTGAGCTAATTTTTTGGTGTCCTATAAGTGATCCGAATTAAACCTAAGCGTCATTCATCTTTTGTAAAAATAATAACTGGTATGAATCATCTAGCTATAATTTCTCTAAACTACATTCCGAACGTAATCGATAATCAGTTTCTCCACTAAGAGACATTAATTGATGGTCATCAAAAATATTCACTGAGAAAAATATTAACCGATAAGCAAAAATATCCACTGAGAGAAAACTTAATCGATAAACAGTTTTGTCCACTGAGACATTTTTAGCTGTTATATGCTTATACAGAAAATGCCAAACCATGAGGAAGTTCAGCTCAAGTAAGGAAATTGAAAGGAATTTTTTTACATTTTAAGAATTTTCAAACAGTTATAATTATACCATTTCAAAGTATTCCATCGAATAATTAATAAAAATTCAGATTTAACTTTGACTGAAATAAATTAATATTAAAATTTGATGAAAATTGTAGTGAATTTTTTTTAGCAGGTATAAATTCTCGGAAAATACTTGCCATTTAACAATATTGTTATTTAGCTTGTCGATTAATAATATACCGATATAAATTTGTTATCTTCAAATAAAGAAAATTTAGATTTCAAAAATGCGATTTTTTTCTTCTGTTTTTTTTTCTTTTCGCTCTTCTCCTAACAAATCTTATTTGAAGCTTTGGCACAAATTTAATTGGGATTAATTATTTTAAAACATTCATCGAATATGTGAAAAAAAGTAATTAGGATTAAGAAAAATTAAGAAAATTTACCAAAAAAGAAATTAGGAAGAAAGTAAAGTAATTATTTTACTAAATAAAAAGCAATTTTTTCTTTTCTTATGAAAATTTCTTCCCTTCATTCTTTCATATTTTGTTTTTTTTATTTAAATTGAAACTTAGCAAAAATTATTTGCACATTCATTAAATTTTTAATTACATATTCAGTTTATCTGCTTCCCGCTTATAAATCCTTATTTACTCATTTCTTTAAAACAGCTTAAATCATTTCCAATTTGTTGATTTCCTTTTCAGTGATTGCATGAAATTAAATTGTATGATTTAAATAATGAATTATTTAAGTTTTCAAATCTAGTCACTTAATATTATGCGAGGCAAAAATATTTTCTTCTAGAACTTAAATATAACAATAAAAATTCGAATTGAATCCGGGTATTTTTGTTAAGATGAAAATTTTTTGAAATTGTTTATTTTACATAAATAAGATGGTAAATTGAATTCATTTAATTAATGCTTGCATTTAATTCTCATCTTGTCTTAATTTACCTCAACATATGTATTATCATTCAATTTTCATGTTTGAAAATTTTAGTAATTATTCTAAGATTTCTCCTTAATTATTCAAAATTTCTCCTCAATGCCTTTAGGCTGTTTGAAACATGATATTCGAACCAACGCTAATTATCAATTATAAATTAATTGAGAGATGGTGGTTACGAAATCATTTATGGTATATGCTTTTTTTAACTGAAAAGTAACTATAAGAAATCTTTTCGAATTTTTATTTCCAATACAATTTTTTTTATAAATCTTTCTCATAAACAAAAGAGTGTATTTTTGTTTACTAAAGATCAATTTTTCCTTCTATTTGAGATGAAAGATTAATAGAAACGCGGGGTTAGGAAGATGAGATTTGGATAGGGTAGGGGTCAAGCAAAGAAGAGAAAAGAAAAGTCTGAATGACCTTTACAACAAAAATTGTTACTAATGTTGTTGTCGTCTCGTGCCCTTCTTTTCCGGACCACACAGTTGTTGTATTCTGCCAATTTTTGTTTACCAATCTCTAGAGAGATCAAAGAACAATCTAGAGTATGTTTAGAGTATAATCTCCTATGTCTCATTTTTACAATAAATACCAATATGAAAAGGGCATAACCGGCCTATTTTTGACCATTGGCCATCACATGACCTCGAGGTAGACTCCTCCTATTTTCCTGCTCAATCGACATTTGTGCACTTAGTCAACTCATTCGGCACTTTTTCTTTCACGGGGGCATGTTGGTCACTACTATTCCAGTCTACCAAAACAAACTGGCCATTCCCTGCATCCGAATCGCAAATAGCATAACGAAAGCACGAATCTTCCTTGTCCAATACTCCCACTAGAATAGTATAAACAAATCAGTTAAGATGGTGCATCAGGATGTGTACTTGGTTGATGTAGTAGAAAATTTTTCATCACCGGGTGCACATTCGGCCATACCATCTTGCTCAGATGCTCAATCAACTCAATTCCCGTGAAATACCAATAATTCACTATACATCGGAAAATTGTTGGCTTCATCGTACTTAAACGTGGAAAGACTTCTACTGCATACAGTCAAATGTGTGTTTCTTTTTTCTATGCCCAAAAAAGAAATAAATGAAAAGCACTGTAAATTGTATAAATAAAAATTGTTAATTTACTAACACTAAACCTTTTTTGGGAGAAATATAACTTTGACATCTATGAAACATGCTGCAAACAAATTCATTCAAATAAATTTCTTAGACCTCAAATATTTCAGCTTAATTAGCAAACCTAAAATATCTGCTGAAACCCGCTACTGTAAATGAAATTCACAAGATCCTCCCGAACAACGTTAAAATTATGTACACGTTAACGTCCTGTTTTAAATGAAATCATCTGGGTTCTTTAAAATGTTTAACATATGTTGTTGTAAATGAAATCTATTAGACTCCTTTTAAAAAACAACTCAATCTGCTCAAACTGACTGCTGCAAACGAAACTCCATAATATTTTTCCAAACAATGTTCAACGTATCTATATTTGTACGTGCTGTTTTAAATGATTCTTTAAAATGTTTTTTTTTTTTTCAAACAATGTTCAGTTTTTGTTGTTTTAAATGAAAACCACCATATTCCTTATAAAAAACCATCAATCTGCTCAAACTGACTGCTGCAAATGAAATTCCATAAGATTTTTCCAAACAATGTTAAACGTATCTATATTCGTGCGTGCTGTTTTAAATGAAATCCTCTAGATTTTTTCGAACAATGTTCAGCCTAAATGTACTTGAACATATTGTTTTAAATGAAAGTTACAAGATTCCTTCAAAAGACCGACACAATCGCTGCTGTAAATAAAATTTTAATTCGCTACTGCAAATGAAATTCTCAAGATCCTCCCGAGCAGCGTCAAACTTATGAACACGTTAGCGTGCTGTTTTAAATGGAATCCTCTAGATTTCTTTAAATGTTTAACATATGGTGTTGTAATGAAATCTATTAGACTTCTTTTGAAAAACCACTCAATCTGGTCAAACTGACTACTGCAAATGAAATTCATGAGATTTTTCCAAACAATGTTAAACGTATCTATATTTGTACGTGCTGCTTTAAATGAAATACTCCAGATTTTCTCAAATAATGTTGAACCTACATGTATTTGAACATGCTGTTTTATATGAAAGTTACAAGATTCCTTCAAAACAAGGACCTAATCTGCTCAAACTGGATGCTTTAAATGAAACTCGCAACAATCTTAAACGTTTGCACGTTAACGTGCTGTTTCAAGTGAAATCCTCTGGATTCTTTAAAATGTTTAACATATGCTGTTGTAAATGAAATCTGTTAACTCCTTTTAAAAAACTATCCATGAGGGAAAAGAATGATAGCATTAACAAAGGATAAGGAGGAAGCCGAACAAAATTTAGAACTGCTATTAATAGCGAAAAGTAAGGAACAGCAGAGATTAATTCCTCCTTCAAATCTTTCTGTCAATCTTCCCCAATTATCCTTACCTACTTTCAATGGTGACCCAAGGCAATGGCGACAGTTTGGAGTAGCTTCAATGCAGCAATAGATTCACAAACAATTTCGGAAATTCAGAAACTAAATTACTTATATTCGTGTCTGAAAGGTAATGCATTACAAGCCGTATCAGGATACGATATAGGACCGGAAAATTATGATGTGATTAAGCAACTACTCAAAGATGGCGACCCTTCGACAATATCGACGCTACTGCATAACGAATTCCTGTCCATCAAAAGAAATGAGAAGGATTGGATTACAACCGTCGTGAAAAAAATCAAACGTGCTGTTTTAACGGATATACACAGAATTCCTTCTAAAAAACGAATTAATATCTGCTCTATATTTGAATGCGCTGCTTAAATGATGTCCACAGGATTGTTTCTAAATACGATTTAATCTATATAGAATTATGCATACTGTTCGAAGTGATATATACAGAATTACTTCTAAAAAACGATTCAGTTTACCTGAACGTGCTACTTAAATGATGTCGACAGGATTCTTTTTAAATACGAGTCAATATATATAAAATGAAACGTGCTGTTTTAAGCGACATGAACAGATTTCCTTCCAAAAAACGAATCAGTATCTGCTATATATTTGAATGTGCTGCTTAAATGATGTCCACAGATTGTTTCTGAATATAATTTAACCTATATAGAATTATGCGTACTGCTTGAAGCGATATACACAGAATTTCTTCGAAACGAGTCAATCTATTATTTGCTTGAACTTGCTGTTTTAGTGATATCCACAGGATTCTTTCCAAATCAGAATTTTATCGACATAGATTTATGCGTAGTGTTTGAATTGATACACAGAGAATTCCTTCTAAAAAACGAATCAGTCTACTATTTAGTTGAATTTGCTCTTTTAATGTTATACACAGGATTCTTTCTATATGCGAGTCAATACATATAGAATGAAACGCGTTATTTTAAGTGGCGTAAACAGATTTTCTTCTTAAAAACGAGTTATTCTATTATTTACTTGAACTTGTTATTTTGATAACATCCACGGGATTCTTTCTAAATACGAGTCAATATATACAAAATGAAACGTGTTATTTTAAATGGCATGAATAGACTTCCTTTTATAAAAGCTAGTCAATCAATTATTTACTTGAACTTGCTGTTTATATGACATGCGCTACATTCTTCCGAACACGACTTAACCTACATTTGCTTGAACGTGTTCTATTATGATATCCACAGAATTCTTTCTAAATATGAGTCTACATATATAAAATGAAACGTGTTATTTTAAATGGCGTAAACAGATTTCCTTCTAAAAAACAGTTATTCCATTTTTACTTGAACTTGTTGTTTTAATAACATCCACAGAATTCTTTCTAAATACGAGTCTACATATATAAAATGAAACGTGTTATTTTAAATGGCGTAAACAGATTTCCTTCTAAAAAACAGTTATTCCATTATTTACTTGAACTTGTTGTTTTAATAACATCCACAGGATTCTTTCTAAATACGATTCAATCTATATTGATTTATACGTACTGCTTGAATTGATATGCACAGAACTTCATTTAAAAAACGAGTCAGTATCTGCTATATACTTGAATATGCTGCTTAAATGAGTCCGCAGGATTGTTTATGAATATGATTTAACTTACATAGAATTACGCGTACTACTTGAAGCGATATACACAGAATTTCTTCGTAAAAATGAGTCAATCTATTATTTGCTTGAACTTGCTGTTTTAGTGATATCCACAGGATTGTTTCTAAATCAGAATTTTAATCGACATTGATTTATGCGTAGTGTTTGAATTCATATACAGAGAATTCCTTCTAAAAAAGGAATCAATCTATTATTTACATGAATTTGCTGTTTCAATGATATCCACCGGATTCTTTCTAAATACGATTTAATGTACTTTTTTTTTATGCGTACTGTTTCTTCTAAAAAACGAGTCAGTTTGGTATTTAGCTGAACGCGCTGTTTAAATGATATCTACAGCACTTTTCCTAAACACGGGTCAATATACATAGAATGAAACGCGTTATTTTAAGTGACGTAAACAGATTTCCTTCTTAAAAACGAGTCAATCTATTATTTACTTGAACTTGTTGTTTTAATAACATCCACGGGATTCTTTCTAAATACGAGTCAATATATACAAAATGGAACGTGCTATTTTAAGTGGCCTAACAAATTTCCTTCTAAAAAACGAATCAATCTATTATTTAATTGAATTTGCTATTTTAATGATATGCACAGGATTCTTTCTAAATGCGAGAATGAAATGTGTTATTTTAAATGGCGTAAACAGATTTCCTTCTAAAAAACAGTTATTCTATTATTTACTTGAACTTGCTGTTTTAATGACATCCACAGGATTCTTTCTAAATACGATTTAATCGACATAGCGCACTGTTTGAATTGATATGCAAAGAATTCCTTCTAAAAAACGATTCAGTATACCTGAACGTGCTGTTTAAATGATATCCACAGAATTCTTTCTAAGTACCAGTCAATATATATAGAGAATGAAAAATGCTATTTTAAGTGATATGAACAGATTTCCTTCTAAAAAAGAATCAATCTATTATTTACTTGAATTTGCTGTTTCAATGTTTCAATGATATCCACCGGATTCTTTCTAAATACGTATTAATGTACTATTTTTTTATGCGTACTGTTTCTTCTAAAAAACGAGTCAGTCTGGTATTTAGCTGAACGTGCTGTTTAAATGATATGCACAGCACTTTTCCTAAATACGGGTCAATATACATTGAATGAAAGGCGTTATTTTAAGTGGCGTAAACAGATTTCCTTCTTAAGAACGAGTCAATCTATTATTTACTTGAACTTGCTGTTTTAATGACATCCACGGATTCTTTCTAAATACAATTTAATCGACATAGACTTATGCGTACTGTTTGAATTGATATACAGAGAATTCCTTCTAAAAAACGAATCAATCTATTATTTACTTGAACTTGTTTTGCTTGAACTTTGAACTCTATTATGATATCCGCAGGATTCTTTCTAAATACGAGTCAATATATATAAAATGAAACGTGTTATTTTAAATGGCGTAAACAAATTTCCTTCTTAAAAACGAGTCAATCTATTGTTTACTTGAACTTGCTGTTTATATGACATGCGCTACATTCTTCCGAATACGACTTAACCTACATTTGCTTGAGCGTGCTCTATTATGATATCCACAGGATTCTTTCTAAATACGAGTCAATATACATAAAATGAAACGTGTTATTTTAAATGGCGTATCCTTAAAGATTTATGACATGTTCGGGAAGAACACCGCATAAGGTTGTAACATCTTAAAAAGTTAATTATATATAAACTGTTATGGTCGCAATATCCTTGAAAGTTTATGACATCATCAGGAAGAACACTGTATAAGGTGGCAGTATCCGTAACAATTTATGACACTTTCGAGAAGAATACTGCATAATGTTGCAATATCCTTAAAAGAGAATGATATGTTACACTGTATGAGAGTGCAATATATTTAGAAGTTCACTGTACTTCCGGAAAAACACTCTTTAAGGTTGCAATATCCGTTAATAAAATGATATATAACATAAAAATTGTAAGTGCATAAGATTATGCGTAAAAGTTTATAACGTCTTTGAGAAGGATAGTGTATAAAGTTGCAGTATCTTTCACTGATTATGATATCTTCGGGAAGAATGCTTATAAGGTTGCAATATCCTTAAAGATCATGATATTAAACACTGTATAGGGTTGCATTATGATACCTTCGGGAAGAACACTGTATAAGGTCGCAATATCCTTGAAAGGCTATGATGTTTTCGAAAAGAATACTGCATAAGTTGCAACATCTTTAAAAGGAAATGATATATAACACTGTTTGAAAATAAATGTTAATAACATTGTAAGGTATTTATCTAAAGTCATATTTTTAGATTTATCTCCATGTTCTTTGTTGATATGTAAATTCACATCCTTTGTATAGCAACAGCTTAAGATATCTATCTACAACAAAGGTTTTGTATTGTATTTTCAAACTTCTCTCCTATAGTAAGCTAACAAAGCAGCGGCTACGGCGCTATACTGCCATACAAAGGACCATTGTCTTAAGCAAATTAATTCCCCATCTCCACCCAGTGTAAACGTCAATCTTTCCACCAATAACATCTTTGTTTATTCTTACAAGTACTTTGGTATTGCTTTGAAGACGCTACTGTTGTAAATCATCTATTCTCAACCATAATTAATCCCCTTTTTATCACTTTAACATTAGGATCTTTGTATTAAGCTTTAATCTCGCCTCTCTTACGGCTATATATAGACACTCGATCCACAAACTGCACCTTTTTTTTCGTACATCGTACAATCTCATACTCAGTGATTCGTCAGTACGTTCAAATAAAGATTTATTATCCGAGCTCGAGGTGTTTCCGCAGCACGATCAATTCAACTTAATACAAAGCTCCCTGACAAACCCGCTGGAAAATTATTGGCAGACGTTGACCTCTCGCAAGAATTTTCACGACAATGAGATTGCAGCCGAAAGTTTATATCGTTGTCCGGAAGAACGCTATAGAAGAACACGGAAGAACACTTTTTACTGTTTTCCTTTTGCTTTGTGCCTCTCCGTCAGTATTTATGCAAAGATGTTAATATAGAAGAAACAATTTTTAAAACATCGTAAATCGACATCTCGAAGCAGTATTAATCTCAAATGATGCAAAAATCGGTTTGCTTTCAAAATTCTATTTAGTTACTTCGACCGTTTAAGGAAATGGTCAGCGACTAACAGTGAGATTATATAAATTAAAGAATACATCCCGAAATATACATATATCCCGAAAACCACGAGGAACACGATTACATAGACCCTGGAAATTATTTGCAGCTTAATTAAAGATGATTTAAATAGGAAATACTTTTTAAGATCTCTGTAATCAAGCAATCTTTGATCGACTTAATAGTCTAAATAATTTTATTGCAGGAAGCACCGCACAATCTGTCTTTGATAGATTTTACTTTATACTGTTCGAGGTTTCGAGATCCAGAATCTCCAGTTCATAGTTGTGTGTATATTTCTTAGATGACTGGTAAGAGCATGGCGAAAATTCAAATTGTACTGCAAGAAGAATCCGTACATGTCACTGACCAAACAAAGACCAGAACTTCGTTGAAATCAGTGAGACCTCTTTCATGCTAGTACTGTTGTATTGCCAAGAGTTTCAGGATAGTGCGTGTAGTTTCTATCTCAAATTTCCAGCAAATTTTTTTCACAGTTGTCAGATTTCAAGAATGTAGTATTCAATAAAGATATGAAAAATAAAAGTTATCATGCGGATTAAGTAAGTAAGTAAAAGTTATCATACGGATCAAGTAAATCTGCAAAAATCTATGTTCGGGCAAATGCACGAGATTAACTTACAAGCAATATTAAGTGTAATTCGATAATTGGTCAATTCTGTAATTCGATGTGGATAATTGGTCAGTTTCCCCAGACTCTTTTCCGAAAATACTAGAGGCACTATGTTGATGGATATTTTCAAATGGTGTAGCGCACCGCTAAATTCATGCATTCCATTTTCCCAGACTCTTTTCCGAATCACACGGACTAATCATTATAATATCTTTATCATTTCTCATAGGTTGTTAACTGCGTAATTGGGGACAAATTTTTTTTTTAACTCAAAAGCATCCAAAAAATAAGAAATTTTTAATTTTTTAAAGTAATTTTTAAAGTAACATATAAATTTTTAAAGTAACACCATGGAAGACATGACTGATAATGATTCAAAGGTTTTGGTTTATTACAATCCTTAAATTTAACTTTTAAGCACTGGGATAGCAGCAGAAAATAAAAAACGGCTGGACTGATCCATTATGGATAATGCATAATGCAGGCCTCCTGTGAATACTTCAGACCTGTACAAATTTCAAGAACGCGACGCAATGTATCGATCTCGACATGACTACCGATTTTAACAAACTCTTTGCAGGCAAGATCGGCAACTGTACAGAATTTAATGTTCTTGATAGAACCACAAAAATTAGATGCCAAGCCAGATGATACCGCTTCATCACTGAGTTCCGAGCCAGCATCAACGGTAGAAATGATTGGCGACTGTACAGAACCTGATGAACTTCTGCTAGAACCACAAAAATTAGATACCAAGCCGGATGATATGGCTTTATCAATGAGTTCCGAGCCAGCCATATCAATGGAAGATACAGTTATACAATTATACAGTTAGAAGATACAGTTAATCAATTTGAGAGTAAAAACGGAAATTTTGTAGAATGATTTCTAATTCTAAATAATAGTGGAAAAAGATACAGAATGATAAGAAGATCAAGAAGAATCCGTAGTACCAAAATACTGCTTCATCGTTACCATCTGAAATGAAGGAATAAGTAGGAAGCAGCCATCTAAATTATAATTCAATCTGCTCACACTATCCTTTCAAAAAAATTTCGTTATTTTTTAATTTTTCGGTCACCATCTAGCAAGCCAAATAGGCTATTAAATATATCCCTGGTAATTTTGGCGCTGAAAGCTTTTCTTTTTCAATAAAGATCAAATATCTTTCCAGATATTTTGAAAATGACTTACACTAGTGAATTTTGATATCAAACATGTTGTATCTATATATGTGTCACTACTACTGGTTTGAATAAATGAAATTTCTGTTTCTTTAATTATCTGAAAATTGTCTTTGATATTTCCTTCACTGTATCACAAAGTTTCAATCAGAATTTTTTTCCGATTTCACAAACTTTCTTTGCAAAAAACTTTATTACAAGTCTATTTTGATTCCAATATACTTTTACTTATTCAGATAACTTATCGATAGGTTAGTATCTACTAGCAATTGGCTATCTCAATTCGCTATCTACCAAACAGTACAGGCACTCGTAAAAGTCACTCGATTTGTCATTAAGAATCGTGTCAATGAAATATCCCAAAAACAGCACTTCCTATCTAAGGGATAATAATGTTATATATACGCATGTAGGTACACACAGACATACGCGTGCATATATATCCAAAATATATATACAAACACAAATTCCTGCAGAAGCAAACAGATACGATGTTCAACCCTGATATCTTAAGAGTCAAGAAAGACAGAAGAAAAACAAAAGAAACACCTTTAAAATGTGTAATATTTTTCTGCGGACTGAGACGGAATAAACGTTGCGCATTGAATTCACGGATCGATCGTGATGAAGATATATGGTGGTGATGATGAACAATGAGTGGAAGACGCGTTGTATTGATACTGCCGGCAGGCAGTGGACAACTTGCTCAGTGAGTTCCGACGATATCGACAACTACTACACGACAGGTGTTTTTCTTTTTTATATCTATGTGTATATTTCTATGCACATATATTTTTGGCTTTGAAAGCTTTTCTTTTTCAATGAAGTAATAATCCGATTCAGAAATCTAATTGTTTCCAATGATCCGATCCATAAAGCAGTGGTTTCTAATGATCCCACCTTCGTTCTTTCTTTGGAGGAATATTCAGTGGAAACTGCCAGACATGATGAAATCTTTTTCAAGAGCTTATTCTAGTATATTTCTACTTACTTATATAACTTACACAAATGATGTATAACCTAAATAACTTACCAAAATGATGAGTAATTTAGTTAATTTACCCAAATGATGTGTAATTTAGATAACTTACCCAAATGATTTATAGCCCGTAAAGGGCACCTGGTTTGTCATTAAGAACGTATTGACGAGGTACAACCAGAAACGACAGTTTTCTAACTGAGAGATGATGGCTTTACCTTTCAGAGGACAGACAAATGTTCTATTACAGGTAATACTCAAAGCTTTAAATATTTAAAGAACTTTAAACTGAGGTCTATAATTTATGACCTACACCACCATCTAACAATTTTGCGAATCTTCGTTATTCCTACACTGCAGTGTTGTTGTCCTACAAATAACGGATCAAACGTAGAGGTAAGCATCATCCTTCATATGTGCACACACATCCATATAAACTACGCACAGAGACACAATATATACACAAGCATATAAGTACTACATAGGCATATATGCGCACACACTCATAGACACATACGTATATAGAGATACACACACACATATAAAACATACGCAGAAATATACAAACACATACGATTTCAACGGATATCCTTGGAGACAGGGAAACAGAAAGACAGAAACACTACCTTCAGTGTGTGTGGAATATACTCTGCGGATTGATAACGGAACAAGCATTGCGCAAGGGTTCCCGGATCGATCGTGATAAAGATATATTATGGCGATGATGATGGACCAGTGGAAGACGGCATTGCGTGTCGGCATTGGTACCGCTGCAGGCACTGATAAGTTGTTGCTCAGTTGGTTCCGACGCCGTCGACAGCAACCACACCAACAGATATTTTCTTCTTCCTTTCATTTATATGTTTGTATATATGCCATATGTTTCCTCTCTGTCATTGTACCATTGTCCTTACAACTTTTACACTTTGACCTTTTTTTTACCGCGTTGACCTAAAAGGACTGAATTACAAGAATAAGTGCATCGACTCCTGCATTCTGTCTACATATAAAGAATCTAACTTTAGTAACGGATGTTTTATGATAAAAGTATAAATTGTTGAGGAAATTTGGTGCAAAATGGCGCAAGTTTTGTGAAATTAGCTCAGCTCACTTGAAATTTTAATTCTTCAAAGAAGACTGTGTGGGAGGAATTCGATAGGAAGTGCAACCTGCAAAGACTTCTTTGTTATTCCTATAGGTGTAGTCATTAAGCAAGTTCGCCGATACCGGAATGTCAGATACAAGAAGAGTGTTCTTGTATCAGACATGTCTGACAACTAGTTCGACTTCCGGACGTTACATAGAAAAAAGGTGTTCCTAGCTTGACTTCCGGATGTCAGATACAAGAAGCATATTCCTAGCTTGAATTCCTCGATTCTTCATTATTGGTGTGTGCTTAGCCACCTTTTTTTTGTTCCGGAATCGCTTATTACTAATTTTGCATATTCAGCCAACAAAGTTTGTTTGGTTTAATGAAAGATTAATAAAAGCTCATGTTTGAATTTTCTAGACATTCTGATGCATTAGATGAGCAAAAGTTCGGTGATGATGTCATCAAAAGGTGGGCCAGATTCGACATTCAACGACAATTTAATCAGAGAAGTACGTCTGAATCCAATAATCTATAATTTCTCCCATCCTTTATATGGTAATACAATCAAGAAACAGGAAATCTGGATTGAAATTGCTGCCAAGCTTAATGAAAAGGGTTAGTTTAGAAATATTGTTTTGCTTGTTTGCTAAAAATTTGTAGATGGCATTCTGTTAACTTTAGTAGAAGCTGTGAAAACTCGTTGGCGTACATTGCGCGATCGATACACTAAGGAACGCCGACGTGTGATGACATGTGGTGTCGGGTCATCGTTTTCCTATTATGCTGATCTCTGTTTCTTGGACCATTCCTGCACGGAAAACAGGTTTGACATGTCCCACTTCTTGTTGTCATTCTTTCACTCTCGAAAAAGTATCATATTACATCTGTGCAGCAGCCCAGGATGAATCGTTTCAAAAGACTTCTAAAATTCTAAAATTTCAATAAACTTTCCCTTGGTAAATATTTTGAAATGCTTTTTCTTATTCAAATATACAATGGTACTTTGCCTTTTGGCTTTAAAGCTCCAATCATAGACTTGAAATTTATAAATGATAATTATTCTGCACAGATATGTTATAATTCTATAGAAATGCTTTGCTCTCTTAATGTAATTGAATTGGCAACTTTTATTTATTCAGGATTATTCCATCAAAACCTAACAAAAATAGTAGCCGCAGCAGTAACGATAAAAACAATACTGCAGTTTATTGTGATGTTACAACATCTATGTTTGTGAAACCGGAAGTTTCTGAGCAGTCATCCGATACCAGTTGCAGTTTCGGCAACAGGTTGTTTATTTTTCTCCTCATAAAGTTCAGGATAAGTTTCTTAACAGCTGGAAAATTCTTGACAGGCGAGATTTAGATATTGTGAGGAAGAAAATGAATACTTGTAATTGGAACAATAACAGAGAAATCATTGCGTCAGAAAGTCGATAAAAAAAATCTAACAACTTGTTAGTTCATCTAGTACTTTTGAATTTCATAGACGTTAGGCGTTATGCTCCACGAATTTTGCCGTCACGAAAATCCCATGGGACAACAGAGTCGAATCAATTTGACTTTTGATTTGCCTAATCAATTGAAAAACTTTATCTTTATACATGGTAACTAGATTTATTTCATTTTTACTTGAATTTTCAGGATTGGTGACGATTTATTTATGGAGCAAGAAGAAACAATTCCTTCTTCCTCTGGACCGGATCGCTCGATACAAAAAAGACAGAGAATTCGAAAAGAAAGTCATAAATCTCCAACACCACCAGTAAGCTCTGCAACAGCAACGGTTGTAACAGAAATAGCAGAACTGGCGACACTTGAAAAATTACCAATGAAACGTTCTAGACTAGATCCTTCACCAGATTCACCATCCGATGTAGTTGCGCATGCATTGTTGCGTAGTGTCGAGGCGTTGCAGTGTTTGGCGGAACGGAAACCCATGTTTGATCAACAAGCAGTTGGGACTCGAGATGCCGACGAGTGCTTTGCCGATTTTGTTTGTATGTCACTAAAGTCAATTGATAATGGTAGTCGAGTGCATGCTCGAATTGCAATTCTGCATGCTTTGGCCCAATTTCAGACATGAGGGATGATGATTTATATTCGTATGTTTTTTGTAAAATAAATTTTGGATAACTTTTCGGAATCATTGAGCATTATGTATAGATAATTGAAGCGAGGCAGTGTTATAAGATTGAAGAGTCAGGATTTATGTATCAATTTAATAGCAACGATGTCTGTCGCTGAAAATTCAACAGTTAGCAACAGCGATGTCTGTTGCTGATAATTCGGCTAAGTTTTTAAGCATGTGAATGTCGCAGATATCAGTGATTAAGCATATATGTATTGGTGTGTGGTTCAAATTTACTGCTGTAAAGTAAAGTAGTTTTAACACTGCCCCTTCTCATGGGATCACTGAGAACTACATTCTTTTATATGTTTTCGGAATTCCGAAATATATAATATTTTGAAGAAGAGGTACATTTTGTGCAAGGAGTTGTTATTTGACTATCTGATTGCAAGAATGGTATACCAATTGTTTGTGATATACCGTAATGCTCCTGCATACTAAAGGTTTGGCTAAATAAAGGTATTCATTGCTGTTTTTAATAAAGCTCATTGTAATGAAAAACTGAATAATAAAGTCATCAATATGGAAAATTAGCGTGCAAATTCGCATTTCAGAAGAATTCTGTGAATTTTATTTAAAACAGCATGTTCAAATAAATGCAGATTGGTTCATATTTAGTCCTGTGGATTTTATTTAATTATTTAAAACTAAATACCAGATTGACTCGTTTTTTAGAAGAAATCCTGCGGATTTATCTAAAACGGCATGTTCAAGCAAATATAGTTGATTCATATTTAGAAATAATCCTGCGGATTTTACTTAAAAAGCACGTTTTAATTAATATAGAATGATTTGTTTTTCTATCGATGTCATTTAAAATACGTTCAACTAAATACCAGATTGATACTTATTAGAATGAATGTTGTGGATTTCGTGTAAAACAACATTTTCAAGTAAATACAGGTTGGTTCGTATTTAGAAAGAATCTGTCGTGAAATTCTTGTGAGAGGTCGACGTTTGCCAATATTTTTCCAGTGGGTTTGTCAGGAAGCGTTGTATTGAGTTGAATTAGTTGTACTGCGGAAAAATCTCGAGCTCGTATAATAAAACGTTTATTAGAACGTACGTGGTAAACAGTGAGTATCAGGATGTACAAATGTACCAAATATATCGTTTGAGGATCGAGTGTCTATATATAGTCGTAGAAGAGGCGGGATTTAATTGATTAAAACAATGATCATAAAGT
>CAOIUN010000602.1:0-18815 GCA_948294485.1 Mansonella sp. 'DEUX'
TGGAATTGAAACTGTCGTTCATTTTCCTGAAATTTGTTCTTAAATTTTTGATGTCACTAAAGATTTATTTAATTCGAATTACCATATAATCCACTCTCCGATACAGGATTCACTAGTTATTGACTTGGTACTTGTGCGAGTCTAATAATTGAGTGCAGTGCACATCAGACTTGTGGAAATGCGTCATGTCATTCTCAAAAGTTTGTCTATGATGTGGGCAATGAGATGGACATTTCATTAGCTGCGGGAATTTACTATTTAATTATTTGTCTCGATATTATAAGCTGTGAGATTTTGCATGGAAGTAGAGTTGCGCAGTGGTACGATTGCACTGATTATTATATTTAAACATTTGAGATTCATATGAAAAAGTTGGGATGATAGTAATTTCCACTCGTTGCTATCATCAAATTAATTGAACAGTTAACTTAGTAAGTAACTGAGCACTACGTAATGGAAATCACATAGTAACTGTCGTTCACTTAGTAACTGCGAGCAATAAAATTGAAATTTATTTTCAAGTAGCAGCAGCGAAGGTATGGTTCGATTAGCTGAAAATTTTGCCCACTATCGCATCAAATTTAAAGTCAAAGCTAGAATATTTAATGTAAAAATCGCCAAAATGATGAAGAGGTCTGGCAATTAATAAATAAACATGTGTTATACGACTACTACAAATGCTTTAAACATACTGAGAACATATTTCTTGCAATTTCATGCAGATATCCAATGAATAGTTTAATTTAGAAATTCATAAGTCTCACTGAAGCTGTATGACATGATAAATAACCCGATTAGATTCATATATTATAAGAAAACAAGACATTTACTTCATCTCCGAGTAACATTTTAAATACTAAATACCTTCACTTTTCCAAAAATTTCTACCAATGTGAATGTTGCCATCGTTTATTGCTGGAAGGCTTAAAGATCTCAGTGTGAAGAATTTTCCACTGATATGTTACCATTATAAAACTATTGTGATATAGGTTATTCAGCACCATAATTAAAATAAATTATTGCGATTTGTCATTACAGAATGTTATCCAATCATTTTCAGTATTTTAGTAACCAAAAAAACAATTAAAATTTTTAATTTTCATAAAACTTATAGCCCGTGACATTTGAGTGATCTCCAATTGTTTTCAAATATCTTTTTAGGTCAAATTCAAATTCTTTGTCTCGAAACAATACGAATTGCCGTATATGTATGCAAGAATTCAGTAGTCAGCCGTTGAAGATTTATATTATGATGTAATATAAAGATTTGCTAAATTGAGTTTTATTGAAATTCTGAAATATTGCTAAATTGCAATATAAAAAGATGCCAAATTGCGTCCAAATTGCGATCTTGCAAATTAGTAGTTAATATACATCTTTCTTCAACGCTGTCATTATTTTAGCTTGGGGAAGTATCATCATACGTATATTACATACCGAACGGATTCAATTAATTTGAAAGTTGGGCAGATGCTACATATCTCCTATAATACATTTTTAACCTCGTTCAGATAATAAGCATTCTAGGTCCAGCTTCCCACTCTCTTTACCGTAATCCATGCTCTTACTGAGAAAAAAGTCTCAAATAAAAGGTACTGATGCTGACTGCAACAGTCTCCGATATCTTCCACGCGTTAACCATCACTGAATTTGCATCCAAGGCATAAACTTCAGACTTCGCCTTTATGGGATCTTTATCAAGCTAAAAAATATAAAGCTACTGTAAAATTCACTGTATTTTTCAGTGATTACAATACACATAGATTTTTAATGTATAGAATGCCAGATCCTCAACAGAATATCAGCGCTAATTAATCTGCATGCCCATCTGTTGCAAAAAGAAACGAACATAGTCCTTAATATTATCGTTCCTATTTGGATAAAGAAGCAATTCCTATTTGATAGAAGGTGCTTGCAGACTTCCAAACTTTCACTGATTAAATAGACATTAATTACGAATAATTTCGTCATTTTTTTTAATTTCATCAGCTTTCCAAACTGAAAAAATTATAAAAATCAGAATCAAGCATTTATTGATAAAAATTGCAAGTTTTATCAAGTGTACCACTTGTTTTGCAATACGTTAGAATAAAGAGACAAACAAAACACTGCTGTACCTGGGGAATGTTCCATTTCAAGTGACAACGAGAAGTTGTAATGTTGGCCTACTTCAACATAATGTGGTAGCTATTCTGGCAACCCTTCAGCTGTCATTGCGACGATTCTTCAGCTGGTGATTCTTTAATTATTCCTCATATTATATAATTCTGCTGATAATTTCAAAGGTAAGCATGTATTAACTCCAAGTTCTGATCCTTCCAAAAATAAACAACTTTTCGGCAGGTGTTTTTAATGGCGGAATCTGCACAAATTAGTTTTCCGAAGGCAAGCGAATAAACGAAAACTGAAACCATCGAATATTATCAGATTCTATTAATTGTAATACCTCTTTGATCAACTTAGATTAATCCAAAATTTGCCTTCTATCATTCTTTGCTTCTCCATCACCAGAGGTGATTAGTGCCTTTTCATGCGATATGTGTGATGCAAGAACTCTTCTTAGTTTCTCCTCTCATCTAGTTGTATAGAATAAACCGAAACGAACATGAAAACAAACTAAAAATGCTAGAGATCACAATGTAATTAATGAACAACAAATCGGATTTTACTTACCTAAGATCTAAGATAAATAAGATTCTGCAAATTTTGGAAACGTTTTATAGCAGCAATATTGTTAGACTCGTCAAACAAGGATATAAATGTGCATTGAGAGCTAAGAGGCAAAATAAATATCGAAGATGAACTCTATGGCACTCAGAACAAAAAATCTGGAAAATTGAGGAAGCTTCCTTTTGAACTCCTTTTGAAGGCGTTCGTTTGCTCGAGGAAGGAGTGTCGGATTACTGAAATTGAAATTACCAGATAGTGTCGGGAAAGTTTTTGTAACGTGGCACAGTCGAATCTCAAACTTGGGTAGTTAAACCGTTGCGTTGAGTTGAGTTGCGTTGACATCTCAAACTTGGGTAATTAAACCTTTTATTAGAATAATTGGATAACGCGAGAATAATGTAACAATTATGTAGAACGCGTATT
Organism: Mansonella sp. 'DEUX'; assembly: GCA_948294485.1. NCBI lineage: Eukaryota > Metazoa > Nematoda > Chromadorea > Rhabditida > Onchocercidae > Mansonella > Mansonella sp. 'DEUX'. The sequence goes on from CAOIUN010000602.1 coordinate 3,094, forward strand.
TAATCGTAACATTAACATATAATAAAGTGGTAATGATGAAGAGAATAGAACTAGTAGCCTTGGATATGAACAAATCCCAAAAATGGTCTTTTTGGTCTTTTTGGGATGATTGAGAGTTTATATACTGAGTATTGTAGGCGGAGAAAACTTGTATTAATGAGTTGAGTTATAAGAAACTAAAAAATGAAATCCTTTGTACAGATAAGCTTGGTTGAGAAGGTACAATATATTGCATGTAAGCATAAGCATTAAACAAAGGATTTCAACACAGTTACAGAATGGCGTTGTTTAATAAGCTATTAGTTGCAGCTGCCTTTTTGTTAGTTTATGGTAGGAAAGAGTTTGACAGCTTATAATTGGAACAAAGAGATTAAACATTGTGAAATTAATTAGATGGCTCATAAAAGACGTTAATACAATCAGATTTAAACCCTATTGGGAATTTCGCATTATGAATTTCGCGACAGATAGTATGATGAAAGCGTCAGAATTATTTCGCGAAAGTTGAGATGATCGATTATAATAGTAATTCTTATTTTTCGTTAAATATATAACACAAAAATCTTCAATATCATGGTTGTTGTAATAAAATGTAAATCATTTGTTTCATTTTTAAATTAAAGTTCAGATTTATTTTGTAATATTTGAATTCTCGCAATAATCTTCCGTTGATTGTTAGATCTAGATCTAGATCAATTATATCGTCTGGACTGTAGCAAGCAAGACATCGCTATCGATATGATGGAGAAGATCGTCCAATATAATTTCCACTCAGTGACTGATTCTAATTGTGTTATCGATAATAGTGTTTATAACGTCAAAAAAAATAAAATAAAATAAAATAAATATTCCTCAACAATTATTCATTAGTATCTAATAACAGAATAAGCACTTCATTATGATGTTTAATTCCAAAAACTTTCAGAACAGCCACAGAATGAATAGTATCTTTCAGTTTGCTAAATTTGTTCATAATTTATTCACGCTATTAAAATTTATTCAAGTTGAATATTACATAATCTTCTACCTGACTAAATAAAACCGATGCGACGAGTCAAATCATCCCGAACCGTACACATCAAATCGATAAAAATGCCTCGATAAAAATGATATCGGAGATATTTTTAAACTGCTTTTTTCATCTTCGACTTCAAATATGTTTAACAGTAAAGATTAAATTTGGTTGGAAATAAACATTGTAATCTTATTGGAACAACACTTCCTTTAGTTTATCTTACTGCAGTACGACAGAGACAAAGTAATGTCGAATAATGTAACTGGAGCTCCAGCAAAAATATCTCAGAAGCATTTCAGTATTGCAATGATAATTTCAATAATACCTCACTAAAATATAACATGGCATTTTTAATCATTATTTTCTTGGCAGGACGTTAATAACAAGCTTCATTAAAGCAATCAGCATGAAATCTGAAACGTGTTAATTACTCTATGAATAACTGCAAAAGCAGTAATTTATTATTTTTACCACAATTCAATTTAAACGCTATCCAACACAATCCAGTAATTCCTGGTTAACATTCTTTTACAAATGATTAGAGAAGTAAGTGATCAATTTCAAAAAATTTTATATTTGCGACAACCAGATAATTTAGTGGAAATTTTACAGAATACAGTTGAAATGAAATTATAAATTATAATAGCGAAAGCTTTATTTGGTCAATAAGCCATACTCACAATTCAATAAACGGTATTGTTAGTTAAGGCGTTAAATTCACACGTGCTCCCATTTAACAAAGATATTTGATGTGAAAATCATCGCAGTGCTGGAGAAATCTGCACATTAAGGGATAAAAATCTGTTACACAATGTATTATCGTGCGTTAATGCTTAGAATATACTAAGAACATATTTCTTGCAATTCTGAACGGGTATCCAACGAATAATATTGATTTTAAAATTTGTGAATCTCACTGAAGTTATTTGATGTGATACGCAATATGTAATGTAATCCAAATAAATTCATATATAGCAAGAGAAAAAGTGCACTTACCTCATCTTCGACTAACATTTTATTTTATGGAAAACAGGTACAGTGTTGTAAAAAATTGTTTTGTTAGCTGAGAGAAGGGTTAATTTTTTGATATAAGAGTGATTTACGTACTCTTCGATATCGTTGCGCATTGGATTTAGTACATACCGCCAGTAGTACTTTTTATTACAATCACATCAAATACAACAGAACAATGTTGAATCAATATTAATTATTACAATAGAATGATGTATTTTGAATATATAAGTATTAATATTGCAGATTAAAACGTGAAGGTACTAATGATAATGTTTTAAGGCGTTGAATCAAAACGAGAATTAGTGTTGATAATCGAAACTAGTAGTATTGTTGAAAAAATAACACTGACGCTGACAATAACCATTAATTGAGTACAATTAGAGCGTAAATTTCAGATTTCACCTTTATGGGATCTTTATCAAGCTAAAAAATATAAAACTACTGTAGGATTTATTGCATTGTTCAGTGAATACAATGTTGCACACAGATTTTTAATGTATAGAATGCCACATTCTCATGAAAATGGCAGCGCTAATTAATCTGCATGCCCACCTGTCGCAAAAAAAAATGAACATAGTCCTTAATATTATCTTTCCCATTTGGATAAAGAAGCAATTCTTATTGGATAGAAGGTGCTTGTAGATTTCCAAACTAATTGTTCACTAATTAAATAATCATCAATTACGAATAATTTCATCAGTTTCCCAAACTGAAAAAATTACAAAGATCAGAATCAAGCGTTGATTGAAGAAACTTGTAAGTTTATTAAGTGTTCCGTTCCTTGCAATACCTCAGAATACGCAGATAAACAAAATATTGCTGTACTTGGGAAATCTTCCACTTCATGTGACAACGATAAATAGTAATGTTCGTCTATTTCAGTAATGTTCGAAACTGTTTCAACATAATGCGGCTCTTCTGGCGTTCTTCAACTGTCATTGCGATTCTTCAGCTGATTGTTCTTCAGTCATTAAATTATATTATTTTATTGTTATTTCCGAATTTCAATCAGTTTCATATAAGCTGAACTGAACCAACTCTCAAATGAATCAACTTTATTCGAAGTACTGGTGATTTCAAAAGTAAACCTGATCAACTAGTCAATAAAAATGCTTTAACTGCTTCCAAGTACTGATGCTTTCGGAAGTAATCAACTTGTTAACCGTTATCAAAAATGAAATCCGTGCATAATTTTTTTTTGCGAAGGCAAGTCGAATAAATAAAATCTGAAACCATCGAATATCATCAGATTTTATTATTTGTAATATCCCTTTCGATCAACTTAGATTACCCAAAAATTTGTCTTCTATTGATCATTCTTCCATTTGTTCGCCAATGGAGTGACCGATGTCTACATGCAGTAGGTATGATGCAAAAACTCTTCTTAGTTCTAGCTTCGTCTAATTGTACGGGATAAGTACAGTGTTTATTGCGGTATTTGATCAATAGAAAAAACTATTTCAAAAATCCTCACACTTTTCTCAGCGGTTACCAAGCAATGGTTTGTTATTAATACTGCACGTTGATTTGTTCGTTAGCGATCGAGATTTATCTGGCTTAGGATATTATGCGATAAGTAACGAAATTTTTTGTGAGATCCAACCCAATGTTAACTTATACTTACCTTCTTCCTCGATTTTTTTTCAGAATTTATTGTTTTTGAATCTTGTGGTTCCTGCTAAGAAATCAAGAAACCAAAGTTAAGAAAAATTAGGGAACCACTATATCATAATTACAATACTTTTTTCGTTGATCTTATCTATCATAATAATTGGGAAAAATTTACAATGTTTCCATACACTTATCTTGAAATGAGTATAATGAAATCAGAAGGTGACATTTTGCATAAGATCAAAATCAGGATTTATTTACATACTTGAGACAGTCTGAGAACTGTTAAATAGACACTTCCGTATGTTATAATAAATCATCACAGCTTCATGCTACTTTTCAATTCATTGCAGGTCATAAATATGGCCATTACTAGAAGCTTACTTAAAGTTGAACATTGAAAATGAGGTACAGTTCCTGAATTCAATCAAAAATGATCAAAAAAATTGGAAGTATGAATTTCTATGTGTACACAAAAAATGAAAAACAAAATTTTTTCACGCAATTAATATTTCCTATTTTCTAATATTCTAAGCTTCTCCACAATAAACGATTGACATGCAGATCAGCAATTAACTAAGTCACTTAACAATTCAAGTATGATATGTGTTTCATCAAATGATGGTCTTTATGTCATTGAGACGATTTTCAAAATTATTTATTGATTTAACTTAATAATAAATACAAACAAATATTAAAGACGGAATTGTTCATTTGGATCGGTAATTTTGTTAGTGTAGGGATCCAGAAGAATAAAAAAAGGAAGCTGCAGACGATGATACAATCAAAAACTAAATCGGCGGTTGATTCCATCTCTTTTATAGTAAATGATATTCATATACGATCGGTTGCAAAAAATTTACACCAAAGAATATTACAGTGGATTTGCAGTATTTCATGGACAATTGATAGATGCTTCGACAAAGGATTATACTTTGATAATAAACAATGAAATCTGAAACGTTTATAACAGTTTAAAATAGCATTACATACTACATGTTAGGGACATACAATCATTGCTTTGGAACAAAGAACGTTACAACTTAACTGCTCAAAAAGGGATTGAAACTACACATCATTCTTTTCAATATAACTCAAATAAAAATTGTACAAAACGACTTAATTAATTTTAAGATAACAGATCAACAAAGAAAACATGGAAACAAAAGTTGGTGAGGAACACTAAATAAGTCACGAAATTGAATCAAAATTTAAGACAAGCGAAAAACAAAGTAGAAAAGACATAATTAAACTAGCATGCAGGAATTGAGTCAAATAAAGAAAACGTAGTTATTTGATTAGAAAAATAACTTTTATCTTGAAGTTTTTTTTTTTCTAAGTTTTGAATATTTCAATATCCATTTTACAGATTTTTATTTCAAAAAAAAAAAAAAAAAAAAAATGATTCAAATTTTATAGTGAATGAAAAAATTATCCCATTTTTTTGCAGAACAAAGAAATATTATTCACTTATCAAAAACGGTTGAAAACTTTTAGCAACCAAAAAAATAACCAAAATTTTTAATACTCAAAAAATGATTCGAATTTAAAGTGGTGCAAAAATCACTGCCTCCCCATTGTCTTCCCTAGTATTTTAAAAGCAGTATTCCAGGAAATAATTGAATCAAAAGTGATTAAAAATTTTTTTGCTCTCCGAAAATGTTAATATTTTCAGCATTTAGAAATGACTGAAATTTTTTAGTGACCAAAATTATGTAAATCAACAAATCAATAAAATTTTTATTTAATTTGTTTTCATTGAAATGAATTGGTCTCTCCATCGTACATTTTTTCCTCGACATTTGAGTCATCTGTAACTGTTTTTCAATTTCTTTTCATTTAAGCTGAAATTTCCATCTCGACACGGTAGAATAGAAAATATCGATATCAGTCATATCATTCAGTATCTATATGCCAGAATGCAATAATTAGTTGTTGAAGATTTATGAATTTTAGTAGTGAATGATGTGGCTTAGCACTTCAAATTTCTTTAAACTTACGAATCTTATTTCTTTCTTTATAAAGAAATCTTTTAAATTTCATCCTAAAGCAGTTCCGCAACCTATTTTAAAAGTAGTTTCTTGTACAATAAAAAGTCTCAGCAGTTTTTGATCATAAAAAATTTTTATAATTTTTGAACAATACACAATTATTGTAAAAATGATGAGTTACGATTAATGTCTTTTCTCTAATATCTACCATTTTCCAACATTAAAGCTCCGTATTGAACTGACGCAATAACACCTAAATATTTGCTTGAATCTAGAAACGATTTATTGATCGAGAGACATATGTCATTTATGGAACTAAAATAAAAGTGTCAAAAATTTATTACTGCTGAAAAATTTATGGTGATCAGACCGAAGAAATATTCTTTAAATTCTATCAACAATCTCTAGTTCCATATCCTCTTTACAAATAAAAGAGATTACCCTGTGATTTTAAGTTATCCCAAACCAATACTACAAAAAATAGTGGGCTATTGCAACTTTCACTTAATCGGTCATCACCGGTTATTAATTGAACCGGAAATGATATCACGTGATCAAATATCACACTTTTTAACGTGTAGCAGCATCTTGTTGTTAACTGTTGATGCCAATAGTGAATAGATTAGCAGGCATAACAAATTAAGCACACATAGACATATATTAATGATAACATTCCGTTAACATAATTTACAATTAATATTGATCGTTTCGTTGTACTCACCCAAATTGCCTATTAACAACTTTCGTCATCAGCGCTGATTTTCAATAAGCAGCAAATGTTTGCAAAATATTTATTGATTAAATTAACGTGCCGGCATTAAAACGAAATATTAAGATTTGCGAAGAAAAGTTTAGCTGAAATTCGACATTGTGGAAAGAAACTGCTGATGACGATGACTTTTCTATCAGACGTCAAGTACGTCAGATTATTTTATTCTTTTTATGCTCATAAAACAAATCTTTTTTCCATTCCATCAGTCTACTACTAAATTAATAGTATTACATTTTAATTGAAGATGTCGTGAGAACGTCGTGAAACCATTCCACTTCAACTTAAGACTGGTCCTAGGCTCTTGTTTCAAATTTAGATTTTTCAATTCTAAAAATTCTCATTTTCTTTCCTCTGAAGGTACATGTACGTGAGCCGGGTAAGCCAACCAGGATGGTGGATAATGGCGATATTAAAATACTCTCTTCTCACTTTATTTCACACATTCAGTTCATATGACGATTTGATGACAAAAAAAAGTTGACGCAATAACGTGCTCACAAACAAATGTTTTGTGAATCATTTTGCTTTAAACAAATAGTACGTTTAAAGCAATCTTTAAATGATTACTTTCAAGCTTCAAAATTAGTCAAATATATCTTCATTTGGATTCAGCAATTAAAATGGAAACTGCTAGAAAACAAATTAGAAGGATAAAAAACTTTCCCGATGTTTCATTCAGTCTTCGTCATATATTTTGGTTTTTTTTTTTTTTGTTTTACTTTTTTCAAATTTCTATGATTTATTGTTAGAAATGGTAAACAACAAGGAAATCAAGAGAAGTTTGGGTACAATGGCTAATTAATTGTCATTTCAGTTGAATTTAACTAAATCTTTTGTCGTTTTCTGCGTTGGAATTGATATCACTTCCGAAGTGAACTTTTTTCTGTAAAATATTGAACCAGCTGCTTTACGACATGGCTCAAATGCAAGGATTGTAACTGAAACAACGATAATTGTCCGCATCTGAAAAAGTTGAACACTTTCACTAAGAAATTATGTTTAATATTTCAAGTGTTGTCAATGATAGTAGATAATCAGTGATGAAATAAACAAATGATTTCTCAATTTACCTCATAACAATAATAAATCATTGATTTGAGTATTCTTTTAAAATTACTCCTAACAAATTCGCGTTTGCAGCTAGCAAGTTCACAAATAATGTTTGCACATGCGTCAACTAAAATATGCTTATATTAATATTATTAATATTTGAATTTTGGATCTAAACTTGATAGTATTGTTTTTTTTTTTTTTTTGTTTACGAGCAGGATACTGAGAAAAACATTGATTTATTTCCGATTTAACAATTTGAAGAAATTTCAAAAAAAGTTTTTGACACATTTTGCAGCTGGTTTATAATCTCAATGAAATGAAATGCACTAATAATCGCAGGAGGAAATGAAGAAAACTTACCAAAAACAGGTAAAGTAATGATTCCAATGGAATAACTAAATAAAATGAATGAATATAAACGTCTTTGTTGTAATTTTGCAAGTCGGACAGAATTAAAGCCAAGCGGTTTATATCTGCTTATTTTAATTGATCCCTGCAAAAAATTACAAATTTCAGTTCATTCCAAGTATCAGATGAAGTATATAATAAATGACTGTTAAATGTTTTGCATGATTTACTTATTTACAGTAATCAGGAAATTAAAACTGTATTTCAACAGTAATTTCTCTTAACTAACACCGGAATAATTGATTTTGGGTCAGATAAATAATTTCATTTTCTTTTTTGCAAAGCTTCAAAATTAAATAAAATTTACCATTATAGCAGCAATGAATACTAGAATAAATAGCGTCATATGAGTTAAAAAATATGGTATAGGGCAACCAAATGGCATTATAAGTAAAACTACAGAAGTAGCCAAAACAAATATCGAGATGTGTAGCGCGGCATAATAACGTTTTTGACTTCTGAAGAATAAGTAAAATTAGAAAAAAAACTAGAAAAGACTCAATGAACATTTTTCTGCAGAAGACTGGTTTACCAGATAACGAATGAACTTCCTGACCTATTTGAACTCAAAAATTAAAAACTTAATAAGATAATTGTTGATGTAAACTTTCGATATGACTTTAAGATCTTTTTTTTCCAAATTAATAATATATTAACTTTTTGACTAGCAAATGTTGAAGATTGCAAAGTGAAACTGTATACTAACTTTTTTAGAAAATTATTTGCAAAAAAAACAGGTTTCACGTAAGGTAGATAACAAACTATAAGTCCGTATAGTCCTAAAGCATGAAACCAAATGCTTCCAATGCCATTGCACAGACGAGCCAATTCTCGAATCTGATAACTAAAATTTTTTTTTTAAATATCATTAACGCTTTAAAATTATTGAATTATTAGCTGGTCCTGATGATGATTTAAACAGACTTCGTGTAATAAAAGAAATAAAGAATATCATAGAAAAGCTTCATGAAAAGCTGTCCTAGAACAAATTTTCATCTTACCGATAATTTTTTCCTTCCGTGCTGTCAAAGAGATCGATAATATTGGTTATATCGATTATGAGGGCAGCAATAGCTGATCCGATGCAAATAACAATCAAATTTAATGTAAAATATTTGAAAAATCCATCCTTCACTTTTACAACTGTTAAATACAGCATGAAGGGAATAGCGATGAAATTACCAATTGTTGCAATGTATGATATCACCAGTTTCGCAGTGTATAATTTTGCTAAATAAATGTACCTCTGTGAGCAAATCTTTGGTTCTTACGTATTATTTTGTGATACCAAAACGTAAAGCTGTGATACAACGCCAAATTTACTTGGTGAAACCATAGATGACACTATAGCATGACAGCAGATATTCTTAGATTTAAAAATGCAAATGTATTATAACAGAACAAGCAAATTTCTCGAGACAAGTTGGATTGTAATTATAAACTTACAACAATAGAGGCCCAGGCCAGTACATACAGCGACGTTCGAGCTACCAGCGATATTGAAGTAGTTAGTGCTGTTAGAATGATACGTGACGCTCATTTAGCTAAAAAAGATACGTTAGTAAGGATTACATGCTCCAACTATTAAAAAATGTTCAATTTGAGGCATCACTTTCAGGTGATCAACCATTTGTTGCAGGAATACCGATTCACATAGATATTGTAATGACTACCATACTAGCCAACGAAGTCAAAACAGTGTACATCAGATCAGTAAAAAATCGTTATTTCACTATAGGATCACAAAAGTTCAAATTTGGGTATGACAAATATTTTCGTTTTGTTTTGCTCGCTGTCTTACCTTGTCTTACAATTAGCAGCGCGAAAGAAAAATATTTCCTGATTTTATTCAGTTTTCTTTTACATCAAAAATTTTTTACCATAAGTATAACTAAATCACAAGACAAATACAGACCAATGATAACAAAAAAAAATATTTAAAAAATGTATTAAAAAACTTTTCATACAAAAAAATCATTAATTTGATTAAAAAATTTTCATTAAAAAAATTTTTCTTTTTCATTAAATAATTCGGCCAGATAAAAATTCCTTTTTCATGGCTAAGTGCGATTGAATGATATAACTGGCACTTGTGATGGAGCTAATTATTGCAGCAATAATCTCAACATATCTCAGTAAACTGATTACTTTATCGCAACATTGTTGGAAATAGTCCTAATGGAGTAATTAATCCTAATGGAGTAACATTAGGATTAATCACTATGCAAGATATCGCTGTAACCTCATTATCATAATTAGCAATTAATGGTTTGAAATATTTAACGTTGCCTACAAATTTCTTATTCACCATCATCTTGTTATTTAATCATTTTTGTCGATATCTCTCTGCATCACTGATCAGCATTAGAAATGGAATGAAATTTTTTATTTTTTTTAATCTGAGGATTGCAGATTTTTGTAGTTTGCAGAAATTTTCATCGAATTCTGCATGCAGATGTTTTGGCTGCACCAACATTAAAAGAACGAAGCTTAAGGCTCTTTGAAACGAAAGATCTTTGAACTATAGAGTTTTCGCAAAATTTTCGTAGATATAGAAATCGTTTACAATTAATTTTTTCTGCAGCAAGTATTTAATTTCGATTCTGTCGTTTTATTGAGTTTCCTGTCCTTCCGGAATTTTTTCATTTAAAGGATTACAAAGACTCGCAGGATAACCTTATAGCTATAAGCTTTTTAGTGCTTAGTTTCTTTCCCTCACAACAAATCGACGACTATAGCATATAACGTCACCGGCTGTATCAAAAAAACGATCCACTTTCTATTGCATTATCAATAGCTCCTGATTTGATGCTCATTATCTTATCACATGCTCCGAAATTAATTAAACTTTTTAGTACTCTTTTATTTATTCCATACCCTGAATTTTGAGTTAATTTCCATCTTTCTGTAATCGTTTTTATGCTGGAATCAATATTGGTGTCGTAATGGCAGCGTTTTTATGATTTTTGTTTTTTGATAGAAATTTGCAAAATTGAACCATCACAAAACAACGATAAACAGATGATAAATAAGTGTTACATCACATGGCATTGTAATTGAGAATCGTGCTTTAATAAAATTCATGCAGCAGTTCCATAAAAGTAGCGATATATGAAAGATAACATAACGATGTTTTTGAATCCTATTAAAACAATTATTTGATGCATTGATGCATTTTGATTAACGGAGCATATCTTATTAATAATGAAATATTATCAGATTTTTAAAAGTAAGCTTTTAAAAAAAAAAGTAAGAATTAACTGTGAAATTATATCATTTAAAAGATACGCAAGTGAACTGACTCACTTATTCAAGAAATGCTTCCTGTAGAAAATTATATTCACATATGGTAAGCAGCAAAAAATTTGCGTACAATGCTAAAGCATGAAACCAAATATTTCCCGAACTGAGAAATTGTTGGTAATATATTAAATTCGATTTTTATAAAACATTAGCATTTTTTTTTGTCAAATATTATAAAACCAGAAGTGCATCGCGCTATCGACCAAAGCCAAAGAACTTTTTCGATTTATTGCAATTTCATATAAAATTTGATAATGACACTTGGAAAATCTGCATAATTACAATTTGTATTATACCATAGAGAATAATCGGAATCATTTCTTCCTCAAATGAAATTGAATAAATTTTCAACATAATTAATAAATCCTTTAAATATGAAGCAAAACTAATAAAATTTTCGCACTGTTAGCGAAGAGATTTGCAATATCCATTAGATCTGCCATTAGATCGGCTAAGATTACCAAAGCGCAAACAGCTATTAAATTAAGCGTGAAATATTTAAATAGGCCATCATTCGCTTTTGCAAATGATAAATAATTGAAAGGGCATAATCGCGAAGTCAAGAATTGTCGTATATGTGAAACGAGATTCACTGTGTTGTATAAGATTGCTAGATAAAAAAAAACATCATTATAATTGTCGCTTTAATTATTTAGTACTTAAACATGTTACCAAAAGAATTTGAGGCATTTTACTCGGTGATATATGAACAAGTTTACTGTATCAATTTTAAGATACTTCCTTTGCAGCCAAGGAATAATTGGGTCATTAGCCGTTGGGATTTTCAAGGATGCATTGGTGGCACATTGTTGCTCGAAGAAGCTAAAAAAATTTTATATTCTTGTAAATTTTTGCAGTGTCACAGAATCTTCGCGTAGCAATCGATTGAACAATAAGTGTCGGATAATGTAAAAGAAAATCCTATTATGAAAAGCTCACACATGAAAAATCTTTTCCTGCACATTCTGGTCTACCGGACTATTAATTTCGCCATGATAAAGACTACTATTATTATTATTGTAGAAAAATAGTTCATTAGACATTAGTCTCGGATAGAATTAATATCAGATATTTTTTTTCAGTTCCAGTCAAAAGTTTGCAAAAATGGTCCTGAAAGAATGAAGAAATGAACTGAATAAAAATTTTAAATGCGAAATAAATAATAATAATATGGAACGGAAAGTTATCACCTAACAGAATCGCTCATTTTTTTCAGGCAACACATGTTTTAAATGAGTGGAATTTCCAAAATCTCCGTGAAATATTCAATTAAAATTTGTCTGCAAAAATCATATTGAAGTGAAAATATGAATTTCGGAATTTTTCTTCTTTTGATCTTCATGTTCCCGTTTCTGACTAAATAAATTTTATGTTGTGAAGAGCATTCTTTTGTAGAACATAGTGAAATAAATTGTTCCAAGAAGCATTTTAACGCAGTTAAATTATCCATTTAACTGTATAATCATGAGCCAAATGGGCCAAGAAAGTTATTTATGGTTGCCATTAATAATTTTGCACTCTTGTACTTGGTGTTTATTTTTTAATGTGTTTTTTGAAAAACCAGTGGAATAAAATTTAATGTTTTTTTTTTTTTTTTTTGATCTCACATTGTTTATGAACACTGCAATTGTAATAACCACTAAATTCAGCTTGAAAAATTAATTCTAAAAAATTAATAAAATTTCCACTGTTACAAACATTGACATTTTTCCCCATTCATGCCAAATTTTCACGGTCATATTGCATGATATACACAATATGAGTTCTGTTATTTCATAAAATCATCCTTATTAAAAAAAATTCTCCAGCGGGAATGAGTAACGAAACATTGGTTAAGAAAGCCGTAATTCTAAAAATTGTGACTTCGTAGCCGAAACAAGAGATTCAGTCTCGCGCAAATACAGAAAACTTTGAGATTTACTCTTTTATTAACGCCTCATTATTTAATTCCAACCGTCATTTGAATATTGGAAGTCAAATTTGGTCATCCACCATACGGAATTGTAGATGCGTGTTATCATTGAAAAGGCCGGCAGTATGTCGTATGATGCAAACTGGCGATTGTGACAGAGCCAATTATTTCAATAACAATCTATCACGATTATTTTATGGTACTTTATTTAAATATTAGTGAGTTTATCAGTGGAATATTTATCCCTCGGTAACTTGAAATCATTACCATACATTACTAGAGTGATTATCATGGAACTTGAACTAATATGAATATAAATATCATAGAAGTTGGGTGATGAGATATACGCTTACATATTAACGAGCATAAATATTTCTTCATTAAATCTTATTTATTTTTATCAATAGCTTTAGATATCAACAAATATGTTATGTTCAACAGGCTTTTATATCTATGCTATGTTAAATTACATACAATATGTGCAATAATTAAATTAGCTGCGTTAAATTATAAATGCTACGTTAAATTATGTTACAATAAAAGGAAATTAGAAACTAACAAACGCAAAACGATAATTGAATTTGCTCAATTTTTTCCTACATGCTATAAGGTGATCATATGATTTCCAGTTTTTAAATTAATTACAGGAAAAATTTCTTCAGTTTCAGCTATTACAAATGACTTTTTTAACTGTTTTCCTTTTTTATATCAATTGCTAATTTTTCTCCACAAAAGTAATGCAAGTTTTTTAAAATTCTGTATACGATAAACTACATGTATAACATATGTATAATATATAAAAAGCAATAAAATAGGCATAATAAAGACTTGGATGAAATATCATCAAAAAATGTCACTTGACCATTGTAACCTGAAATTGAATAAGACAGCATGAATTTATTTCGAAAATAAATAATATTTTTTATTATTTCGAAAGTTTCATCACTTTCTTAAGTGTCACCATTTACTTCAGATACAACATCATAGTTTTTCAGCATTCCGCACAGAAGTGCGAATGGGATTAAAAAAGCAAATGATGGAATTTTTACATGAACTTATGCGTACCTTAAGGTTCAGCAAATGTTGTTTTTTTTTTGTACTTTTAGAAGTACCATAAATCATTACTTCCACACATATTCTGTTCAAAGAGCTTTGCTTCTCTTCAATTCCATCCATGGACCAGATCCAGAGCAAACAAATGCCATTAATTTTTAGCTTACACAAGTGAAAACAATTCAATATTGGAAGTCTTTCATAAGAGAAATATTCTACGTGAAGATAATTTACAGCTATCAGGAATGTGCATATGTTTTTGCGCATTGTTGATCTATCCTTGTTTACATCATTCTGATGTTTCATTTGTTGTACTCAATAGTTGATTGCATGGAGATGTGTTTTCTTCTTCAGTTCCTTTCGTTTCCATTGGCTCCGTATTTTCTGGCTGGTAATTATTTCTATTTTGATTATGACAATTGTTGGCAATTTGATCGAATTTTCTTTCTGTCTATTAACTGAGGAAATTATGAGTAATTGTCAGACCATATTATCATTATCGGTGTCATTGAATTGTTTCCTTTTTGTCATTTTTTGAGTGATACTTTTTGCTTCAGTAGATTTGATTTTTTTTTTCTATTCACAGCTTTATTTTGTTTTTGATTTCAAATGTTATTTCGACAAGGTTCATGAAAAATCATAATTATTTTGTTGCAATCAATGACTAAAATATTTTATTAGGATTGCAATTAAAAAACTTTGAAAAGAACTGATTAACTGATTTAGCCATTTTACAAATTAGTGCCCTTAAGTGGCTATATAATTATGATTAAGATACAATGAGAAGCATTGATAAAAAATTCATAAAAAATTCTAAAAATCCCTTTGGTAATGATAATTTTTATAACTGAAAGTCGGAATAGAAGTAATTAGATGGTTTGTAGAATCTGCTTAATATATTTCGTATTATAGATATTGAAATGATGAATACAGCGTTATGTATAGAAGTCAATGCAGAAAATTGCACAATTGTATGAAATTTCCAAGGGGAGATGATTCAGATGTTTAAATGAAATGAATTTAATAAATTCAATGAATTTTGCCATGAATTTTTCATGTTCAATGTTTAGAAAATACTAAACTAATTGAGCTTTTAATACCTATAGACTTAAAAAGACACTTTGGAAATTATTCGATTTGCTCATTAATTTGTTTTATGTTACTCTAGGAGATTCACTAAGTCTGTTTCTGTTTGTTATTTCACAACCGGTGCAGCAGAGAACGTTCAATTACAATGCCTTGATTTCTTCCATGCTTGAAAAAAAAAAAAATGTTTTCGTTTTCTTTTGCTCGCTGTCTTACTGTCAAGAGCATGCTGAACGATGTACTGGCGCTTATGACGGAGTTAATTACTGCAACAAAAATCTGAAAAATATTTCAGTAAACTAATTACTTTATTGCGACATTATTGAAAATATTATTTCATAAGGATTATCAATTATCCTGTGCAAAATAAGAATAAAAGTAAGCAATTATTTAACACAGTAAATTTGTTTCAAATTTGACAAACGAACAAAAAAAAACGCTAAAGGAAAACCTCGCTGTGAAGTCTTATTAAGAAATAATAACGAAATAAGTTGGTAAAAGAAA
>CAOIUN010000603.1:0-18559 GCA_948294485.1 Mansonella sp. 'DEUX'
GTGGTATGTGGTAGTTAGGATCAAAGAAATAAAGAAAGGCAAGGATGGGAAGGCTAGAAGTGCCATTATAGAAATGCCACATGGAAGAGTTCTCACCAGACCAACAAATGTCTTGTGTCTTCTGGAAGTTGATGATGTATCCAACTCAAGAAGTCAATTACCAGATATTAAAGAAAACAGTGCACGAAAACAAGGAAGAGGAACCATTGAGCGATGAACTAGAAGTGCTACTAGAAGTACTACGAGAAATCGCGCAATACAAGCAACAGTCTAACAAACAATGGAATGTGATGAAAGACCAACAACAACACAGAGAGATAAAAATGTTAGAACCACCTTCAATCCACACCCTACCTTCTTCTCTCTCTTCTCTTTGGGAGTGTCGCGAAATTCATAACGCGAAAATTCCTCATAAATTCCTCATAAAATTCCTCATAAACTTTATTCCTCATAAACTCAACAACAAGCAGAAACTTGTCAGATATTGGTTAAACATCCTCAAAGTCTTGGATCTATTCTGGGAGACCTGGAAACGCGAATATTTAACCAGTCTCAGAGAAAGAACACAAAGGTTTCATACATCCCCCAGAAATGTAGAAACCAGAATACCAGCGAAAAGAAGATTGTACTAGTCAATGAACCTAATATCTCTCGTGGTATGTGGAAACTAGCAAGGATCAAAGAAATAAAAGAAGGTAAGGATGGGAAGGCTAGAAGTGCCATCATAGAAACGTCACAAAGAAAAGTCCTCACCAGACCAATAAATGTTTTGTATCCTCTAGAAGTTGAGGATAACGTAACTATTCAAGAACCAGCTCCTCAGAACCCAATCCAAATTATCGAACCAGAGGAACCAATTGCTACGAGAACCAGAGCAGCCATTTGGAAACGAAACGAACCACAACCGATTTCTAAGACAATAATCTAAGACAATAATGAATTGTCTTTATATCATGGCACTCATTCTCATAACTACAATCGAACCCTCTAAACAAGACTGTAGGTTAATTACAGGTACCCCCTTCAATATGCCACAAAGATGGAACTGTGACGAATTTACCCATCAAAATGTCACCTTAACACAAGTCACAGTTTATACGCGTACTCACGCGCGGATTCTGCAATCAAATGTAGCAATATCACCCGAACAATCTGTACAAGGCTTTTTTACGATTATCCTTGTAAGTAGTTTCAGACGAAACTAGACTTCTCCCATACCTTACCATCTATGTACAAACTTACACGACCAAAGGAAATCAACTGGATCACCGTTAAAAAGAGCCAAGCCGAATAAATGGAAACGAACAACAATGTTCAATATTTCTACGGTTGGCTCGGAACAAGATGTCAATCTATACTAATTACGTGATAGAAGAAGGATCACTCCTCCTTTATGATGGTAAAGGACTACTATCAGATCTCGATGATACAAACCACTGCCGAACGCAAAGTGGTAAATGCGTATTGCAGACAAGTATCATACTATGGAACAATACCCAGGCAACTAGTAAATGCCTTTATAAAAGAATTGGGAGATATAACGCCCAAATATATGAGAAGCACGTAATGATAGATGATCTGCAAATATCATTCATCTTTGAGAGGAACGAGAAGCTGCAAGATACAACTTGTAAGTTTTCTAACCCTCATCTTATAAATGGAGACATAATCATCGATGAAGGAGTCGTTCAATGGCAATCAACAGATACGGTGAACTCGGATTCCAAGGATCGGTAATCATGAAGGAATTAAGCAGAGAGGAAGAAACCAAAACAAGTAAATTTGATCCAGAAAATATTAAGTTCCAGTACATTTTTAACGTTACAAACTTACAATTTAAACAACAATTAATTGACACACAATGACGAAGTTGTGAAAATAGAAATAGCTTATTACTCTTAATAGAATGGTTATCCATCAGTGACCCAACCTTAGCAGCTAAATTATTACTCCAAAGAGTGATATTATAGCTAACAGGGTTAATAACAGGTTATATATAGCACCCTGTAATGTCAATAAGTCCGAATGGAAAAGGATCGAATTCAAAGCAGGCATAGTTAGTAAATTCGAAATCGAAAGAATTAATGCAGAATATTAGCTCAAAGATACGAAATCATCAACTTGAAACCTGATCTACCGAAGTCAAAGTTACTTTGGACAGAAGTAGAATAGCAAGGAGAAGAATTAATCGAACAGCTAACAATACAATTTGAGAAAACGACAAAGACAATAGAAGAAGAATTGACGCATATAATAGCTCATTGAAATTTATTGCTATCGGTGTATGTAGTCTTATAATTTTATTCATGATAATTGTTGTAGAATTGAAATTTAAACTAATTAACTTCATTTTTCATTTTCTATGCATCAAAGTTACAAAACCCACGGAATACATTCCTATGAGAATAGTCCAAGCTCCCCTAACTGGACATAACATAAAAATCCCTGTAATAGTTATATTCCTTTATCCAATAATTCTGTTATACATACACTCCCCTCTCTTCGGAATGTCGCGAAAGTCGCGAAACTTAAAATAAGATCATAAGGGATATTTTCCGTGATTTCACCTTTTGAATTTTTTCACATACTATAATTGTATAATTACATCTGTTAGAATTATTCTCAAACTTTTATGTCATTATCTATAATTTATTTTACTATAATTACCTTTCATCGCCAGATCCCGTGTCTTCCCTTCACTATTTCTTATCTTATCACACCATGATCTGTTATATTAAGCCATTAATCGGCGTATATGAAAGGATTTCTGGCCATCAAATGACTAGATCCGCTTCTTCTTCTCGACTATATAAACTGTTACTCAACTCGCAATCTTCATTCCAATCTTGATTCCAAGATTCGTTCTAAGCAAATATTCCAAGCTTTGCTCTTTTCTCGCTGTATTCTATTATTTATCATTCAATTCACTCTTCTCTAATAAAAGGGTTCAGTTACCCAACTTCGAGGTGTTCCTACATTCAATTGAACATACTCCACTCACAAACGGTTGCGCGACAAAATTTTTTCCCGACATTCGTATCATCATAACCAATTTTCGTTTTTTAATGTGCGTGAAAAAAATAATTTTATATCAAATAAAAAATACTAGTTCAATGAAGTAAAAGAATTAGATGATATTGTAATGTCGCGGCACTGACATTTCTTATTGGACAGTCACACACTAGCTTACTCTGACATTAACTTTTATGGATGTTTATATCAATAATTGAATATCATAAGTTGTAGTATTGACAAAATATGATAAGCGGAATGCTATTTTTGTATTAAGTAGAAATGGGAAATAAAGGTGATCTTAGAATCCTCGTCAAGCTAGGCTTAGCCAAGCACGAAAAATTTCCTGATTTTAAAATTTTTACAATTCAATTAATAAAAATTTTCATGCCTTTTTTAAAAATTTAACGAAATTCTTGTTATTTTGGCTTTTCGATTAATCTATTTGTTAACTGCCAATAAATTTCAGTGTAATACATGAAAAATAAAGCCAAGATAATCATTTTCAAAAAACTTTATGATAATCATTTTCAGTCTTAATTAATTAGCAAACTAATTAACTTTCAACTTTGTAAAAAAAGGTTCAAGTTGCATAAATTGTATTATATGGGAAATGCCTTTTCATCGATTATGACTAAAAAGGAAAATAAGAAACGGTTGAATGGACATATTGCTTGCAACGAAGTGACAGGCAATTGATAAGGAATGCTTTGTAAAAGCTTATCATTTGTCATTTTTTATCAAGAGAGATATATTCATAGTTATGATATTTGTCTGCTATATGGCTAAGCTATTGCTATAGCATTTTTCATCCTGAACTGGATTATTTTAACCAATATCATAATATTTAATGAGGGATATCTCAATAACTCAATTGATAATTTCATTTAAAAAAAAGAGAATTGCATTGGTCGAACTTTGTAAAAGGTGGTATTTTAGCAACAAGGTCATTCAAGTAGTCGGCAATTAATTACAATAAGAGAATTATTTTTTTGCAACAGTTGAAGAATGGACATATAATTGAGCTAAATTTATAAGGTCTATAGTAACTAATTAATCTATTCATGAATATTTGATCAATTTGTTCAAATTCGATCGTCTTTGTTACATTATCTCTCTGTCACATTATCTCTTTTACCTCTGCCACACTAAATGATAATATCAAAAGAAACAAATCCGTTTAAATCGATCTTATTGATAAAAGGCATTTTTCTATTCTGTTACCTTCATTAATTAATTAACAATTTTTTTAAATTAACGACAAGTTGTTCGCATTTAGCTTATAAAGGTACTTGATATAATGCAGTTTAGTATCACTTTGAGTGACATTTGGACCATATATATCACATTCAATTGGAATAAATGTATTGTAATAAAAAAGAATGGAAAATTTTGACATTTAATTTAAACGAAGAAAAGATTCAACAAAAATTCAAGAAACGATAGGGATACGGTAGCAATAATCAACTAAAAGCATGTAGAAGTACAGAAGAAAACAATTTCCGCCAATTAACCATTGCTCTTTCTTTTTGTCACAACATGTCAGCACATTTTCGTTTAAACTAAGTGTCAATTTTTTTTTCGTTTTTTCCTATCACACATACACATACCCATAACACATATAATACATAAAACACACATACACACACATATACACCGCTTGATAACACATGTTTTACGAACGATAAGTATAGAAATGATGAGACAAGTTTCAATTAAATCATGGAATTTTCTTTTACATCACTTTATCATCACTCACTATGTCGATCTTTACATATGTTACAGCAACCATTCTTTTTTCACAAGCAAGTAAATTGAAGAAAGAAATGCGCATTTGCATTGCATGTATGCTTTCAATGAAACATAGTAATATTAGAGAAGGATACGATAAATTCGCATTAATTAGTGTATTAATTAGTTTTACCGTTTGTTATCTATGAATATAAACAATGCATTTTTTAATTACAACTTTCCATTGCTTAGCAGACATACACATACACACACACACACATAAACATCCAATTGTTTCACCATATTCCTGCATTGCCGCCGTAAAACTTCAAAATTCGTTTGCTGTAGGTTGTACAAATCTCGTAATTCAACTTTACTTAACTGCAGCAAAGTAATTAGCAAATGGTACGATGGAAGCTCGTCCTAGGTAGTACGATGGAAGCTGGTCCTAGATAGAAATTAACTATAATATCCAAAGACTTCTTATCAAATGTTGCCACAATAGACCACCTACTGGTAACAAAAAATTCTCATCCATTGATTGTATAAAAGTAATATTATCGATACTTTTATATTGAAGAAGCCGGTCCTGCTGAACCGGCTTCTTCAATTCGATTTCGACATTCTGGTGATTGTAAGCCGTAAGCATTACTTACCAGATGTTTTATACCATATTTGTTACATAGTTCACCTATAGCAATTAAATTATCCGGTTGACGAGGAATGAAACAGAAAGTGGTACTTAACACAGCGATAATTTCATCCTTTTGTTTCTCCAAAGCAATTTCCAAAGCAGTGAGATCCGTTATGAACCCATCACTTTTCATAATTTCTTGGATGCCATCAATTATAATGAGTTCAGAACCCGCAGTAAAAATGGATTTGAAACATGACTTTTGATTGATACGAAGAAAAACCACAAATTTGGCACGATGTTTCGTGTGTCTTCATGCACCCAAACATAGCGAGAGTATCATACCGGTTGCAATAGGTACTACCATAGCTAGGTATCCCGAGATAAGGGATCGCATCTAGGACAAGTTTATTAGTGATTTCTGCAAGAATGGACGAACCGACGTCTTTTGGTTGACATTTCGTCAAATTTCCAGATATGCCGATCCAATGCGCTAAACCATATATAGTTATTGAACCAGTGGTGACAGAATACGACCCTCACCTTCATCGGCACCAACACAAAGGTGTCGTGAATCTCTTGTGAGGTCAATTGGTAGCCATTATCCAACGTTTAGACCAGGGATTGTTGTTATTCAGTCGACCATGCGATTCGAGTTGAGTTGAGTTGTTGTTGTTGTTGTTGTGTTGTTGTTGTGTTGGTAAATTGATGTTTAGGTCTGGGGACAGTATCGGGAAAAAAGCCACTTCTCACATGCTTTTGAAATTTAGTCTCCCACTGGAAGATTAATGAAGCTGGAGAATAATTAATGTAGCTTTGGACGAAATTAAACAACTGTTTGAAAACAAAAATTTTGCGGTGACAAAAAAACTTAGAACTATTTGTATTGCCGATAAGAGAATTTCACAAAAATGTAAATATGGATAAAAAGTACTTCGTCTTGATAAGAAAGATTATATTCTGCAAAAGACAATAATTTGTGGACATTCAGTCATTTAATTCACAGAAAATCCATGTTTCAAAACCAAAAGCCAAAAGGAAATGTTAAAAAGAATATTAAGCCAACAGAATTAAGAATTACCTTCAGTGATTCTTTTTTTATTTAATCCATTCATCACTTCCTCATTCTGTTCACACCTTCTTTGATATAGACAATAAGTGATATCATATTTAATGTTTTGCCCGGGCCCATGTCATCAGCTGAAATCAGACAATGATCTATTTGGAATTTTTTAAATCAATCACATATTAAATAAGCTAGATAGTCAATGTATTCAAAGCAGGCAGAAATCAAAATAAACTTGTGTTTAAAACCAACCAAAATTGAAACTGAATTTGTACTTTGATACACGGACAATAAGAATCCTAGTAAAACCTCACATACCGAGAGTCCACCAGATAAGGACTGCTCCTCACACCAAAGCAGACAACTTCCCTTTGATGCGGCATTAATTCAGTTAGCAAACCCGCTGGTGTATTGTCTTCACATTTTCTGGTGCATTTGCCAGTGAAATTTTGAAAAAATTTGGCCAATTATAAAAAACGAAGCCACATACAATGCTGATATTTCAACCAATTTTTGGACACCAAATATTTTCTGAAATTAAAATTCAACACAAAAAACTTCCTAGTTTTACTGCGAATCCTAAATTTACTTACGCATCTCAGCAATAATTTTTCCAGTAATTTTTCAAATGCTGCTTTAATTTTTTCTTTCTCTTTCCGTGAGAGCACTCATTACTCTTTTTTTCAGTATT
Source organism: Mansonella sp. 'DEUX' (assembly GCA_948294485.1). Classification (NCBI taxonomy): domain Eukaryota; kingdom Metazoa; phylum Nematoda; class Chromadorea; order Rhabditida; family Onchocercidae; genus Mansonella; species Mansonella sp. 'DEUX'. Next base: position 7,135 of record CAOIUN010000603.1, read on the forward strand.
AGTCCGTATTTGTACTGAATTATTTCAACACGATTGCTTGTTGCAATAAAATATATATAGGTTGAACATTTTTCGGAAGAATTTAGAGCATTTCACTTAAAACAGCTCGTTCAAGTATATATATATGTTAAAAATTGTTTGGAAGAATCTGCTGGATTTCATTTAAAAAGGCACGCTCACTTATATATACATTGAACACTATTCGGAAGAATCTAATGGATTTCATTTATAATAGCCAGTTTCAGTTGGTTGAGTTGTTTTTTAGAAGGAATTCTGTGGCTTTCATTAAAACAGTGCGTTCAAGCATATATAAGTCGAACATTATTCGGAAGAATCTTATGGATTTTATTTAAAACATCACGTTCAAATATGTAATGTTGAACATTATTTAGAGGAATCTGGATGATTGCATTTAAAGCAGTCAGTTTCAGCAGGTTGAATTGTTCTTTAAAAGGATTTAAGGGCTTTCATTTAAATAGAACCTTCAAGTATATATAAGTTGAACATTGTTTGTAAAAATCTGGTGAATTTTATTCAAGCAGTTCGTTCAAGAATACACACGTTCAACATTGTTTGGAAGAATATTGTGGATTTCATTTAAAACAGTACGTTCAACTATGTAAAAGTTGAGCACTGTTTGGAAGAATCTGGTGGATTTCATTTAAGAATCTGGTGGATTTCACTTAAAACAGTACGTTCAAGTATAGATACATTGAACATCGTTTGGAAGAATATTGTGGATTTCATTTAAAACAATCCAGTGCCTTCGCACACGTTGGCCCTCTTACAGTCAAAGGGTTAGTGCGTCAACAAAAAGTGAGTGATATTATTCACATGCTTTACGATAAGCGCCATGCATCTCGAATCAGCAGAAGACCATTCACCAGTCCGCAGAAACTCTCTTGCATGCTACTCGGAGATTCATTGTAAGGCGTGGGTATCCCGAATTAATCTAATCCTAAGTGATAATGCCATTCAGTTCCAGGCATTCAGAACAATTATGACACAAATCGCTTCTCCAACTTTTTAGTAATAATTTGCAAAAATATTGTACCGAAGGCTTCTTGGCAAAGAAGAATCTATGACAGACTAATTGGGTGAACGAAAAATGCATTAAAAAGAGCCATTGGCAGAAAATTCCTAGCAGAAAAAAATTAGTAACACTAATTGCGGAAGTTGAGGGTATACTCTACACTCGACCACTGATTTACGCCAATTTTGACGTCATTATACGTCATTAATTCTGTGTCATTATACGCCCCATCGATTTTATTTTACCTAATGCTGCATTCCACCTACCCATGATTAAAGATGTGGACACGCAGGAAGAATTTATCCCTCACAGATTAGATACTAGAGAAAGGCTCGTTAACTATGAGGAAAACACTCTTATAATTCTCGATGTTTTTTGGGAAATCTGAAGAACCGAATATTTAGCATAGCTTGTCATCTTCAGTGTAAAATAAATTCCATTTGTTTATTTCATCATCATTGACTCCTTCAGATTGTGCTTGTCTAATTAATAACCACTCTGACAATTTTAATCCTCAGCTGTGAATCGATTCTTTTCAGTTAAAACAGACTGTATCTAAGATAATCTGCCTTTAGTTGTTATTCGAATAAACTTGAGGATCCACGCTGTGGTTCACAATAATCTTAGCCATTTGCTAAAACGTCCAGCATCAATTTACGCATTCGCGAGACCTCTGCTGTTACGGTAATTTCCTTTGATTCGTTATTATTGTCAAAATCGTAATCCCATTGTGGCCAGCTAGCTTCTTTTTGTACTACCATGAGGAACCTCTGAAGGAATATAACGAAAGGTAAATTTCATTCTACGTATTTCCTCGACTCGATTTTGAACAAATCTTGGCAATAAGTTAGAATGGTTCTTTATCCAATGTAAGGCACATTTAGAATCCGACCATAAGATTACCTTTATATTGGTAAGGTTCAGTTGTGTCTTGATGAACTGTGCTGCTCGTGTTCCGATGAGTATAGCCATCAGCTCTAGGCGTGGTATTGTCATTCCTTTGATAGAAGCAATGCGGATTTGGCGAGGATAAGCGATGAAGTTGTTCCACACTTTTCCTGACTCAATAGATACACTTGTTGCTGAATATGCTAAGCTTCAAGCACCAATGCACACGTGTATTCCAATTAAGTCAGTAAAGGTTGTGACAAATCGTGGCAAGTTAATTATAACAGTTAATTATAACCGTTTCCGGCGATAAGAGACTTCCATTTTTTATGGTCTTGCTCATCTAATATTTGATCCCAAGGTTTATTTTCTTTCCACAGATGTTGTAGAAATATTTCGAATTTTATCATTATTGGGACTAGAAATCCTAATGGGTCGTATTGTGATGCGACGAATTGTAGAATCGTTTGTTTCGTTAATTTTGGTCCAACCCATGAATTTAATTTTACTTGAATGATATCTTGGCAGGGATTCCACGAAATGTCAAGGATTTTCGTGTTTTTTCTCACAGCTCGATCTTGATGAGACAATCTTGCATAGAATTCTTCATCGTTGGATAAGAATTCTCTTAAGTTCATTGAAGCTTCATTGAAGATGGATTTCATTTCCGCATGCTTTTCTAATGCGTCTCGTGTTCCGTTTGATAATACAATAACATTTTCCACAGGGTTTTTCTTTATTTCTTTATTTCTAATGCCAATTCGTTATCATGATTTTCCAAATGATGGTTTAAGGTAGCAGATAGTAAAAATGGGTATGATATTACTCCAAACGGGATTCTCCTAAAACGATAGCACTTTATGTTATTGTTTGATACTTCTCTATTAATACTCGACTACTGACTTATGCCAATTTTGACGACTACGTCATTATGCACCCCATTGATTTTATTCTACCTAATGCTTCACTCCACCTACCCATGATTAGGGATAGGACACGCAGGAAGAATTTATATCTCACAGATTAGATAGCAGAGTCAAGTATTGGAAAAGCGCTCTTAAAATTCTCGATGTCTTTTGGGAAATCTGGAGAACCGAATATTTAGCAAGCCTCCGAGAACGCACACAAAGGAAATTACTTCACCCAAGGGAGCACAGAAAAGAATCCCAACGAAGGAAGAGATCGTGCTAGTTAACAAACCTGGTGTTCCTCATGGTATGTGGAAGTTGGCTAGGATCAAGAAAATACAGGAAGGTAAGGATGGGAAGGCTAGAAGTGCTGTCTTAGAAATGCCAAATGGAAGAGTTCTCATAAGACCAACAAATGTTTTGTGTCCGCTTGAAATTGATGGTGTATTTAACTTAAGAAGTCAATCACCAGTGTTAGAGAGAGCAGTGCACAAGAGCGACCAAAAAGAACCCGTTGCGCGACGAACTAGGGGCGCTAAGAAATCGCTTCAGGGAGTGTCGGAAAAACCAAATTCGGGAAAATGATTTGCTCTTAGTGTAAATTAATAATTCTGTTGTAACATTCGTTGTGACATTTTTTGCCTATGTAAATCACATTTTGTTGCTGTATCACATCAAAGATACCGCCGTTGCAACTTATCCGCAGTGAACCATAATTAATCTAATTCCTTTATCATTGTGACCTTAAGATCTTTGTCTTAAGCCATTAATCCCACCTCCTCTACGATTATATATTCGCGATCCTCAAACTGTATATTCGTACATTCATTCATTAATTTCTTGCTTCATTTAATTATTCACTTATTCATTCACTCCTCATTCTATTTTTTCCTCCTAAATCAATATCTACATTTGCGTTTGTTAATATTTTTAATAAAGGTTTAATTACCCGAGTGTGAAATATCCAAGTCCGAGCTCGGCAAAGATTATCAGTCATTGTATTTCACGAATTAAGGATGAAATCCTTAATCCTTAATTCGAGAAGATATCTCTTTATAACTTGCACGGCCAAGCGCGAAATTAATGGTATATTGCCCCTAGTATCTTCTGCATTCAAATAGTTAAATTTATCGTCAATTTTTACAATCGTTAACAATAACTCCAAAAAATTTATTTTATAGTCGTTAATGGCCGATATTAAAGGTCAGAGGAAATTTCTCTCTTATCTTCTTGACCATCAGTAAGAAATTCACATATTTCTATTTTTTTTAAAGACTTTCTCTGTGTCATCACTATGCAATTTTTTAAGTTGTTGCTCAACTTGACAAACAATATCGCGGTCAGAAAGACCATCTGATATCATTGATATTTTTAAACCTCCTTTTTTATCCGTGACAATTAAGCATGAAATTTTTGATGTGTTAAGCTGCATCTATTACACAATTTGATGTTAAAGCTAACATGGGCCAACGAGTACAGTATCGGCCTTTTTCTTCCTAAACTGCGTGACAAAATATGCCAGGTTTGAGGATGGGAAGTTTTCAAAGCTATGAAAAGTTATGCAGAGCCGAATATGGCTACTCATCGATAAATAAGTCGAACAATTACTCGCGATACATGAATAAATCACTTAATTATTTTTTGCTTTTGTGGATATAAGAGATAAGTATTTAATGTTATCATCTTTTGTTTTACGATGACAAAACTAGCATTTCTCTTAACAAATATATCTTTAATGCTGAAGGCCATCTTTTGCAAATTTATGACCATTAAAAAATTGTCCGTAAGTCTGGGCCTTCAGTTCCATTTATGAAAAGGATGCATAGCTCGGAAAATTCTTTTACGTAAATTTTTTTTAAATTTACAGCAAATCCTTCGCCAAGTTTTTTTCTGATTGAAACTTCTAGGAATATTTTTTTAATAATCTTTAATTCTTATATTTATCTTTCAGCGCAATTTGTACCCTAGTTTAGTGAAGTTACGATTTAAAGTTTCCGGATATTTACAAGGTAATTTAAACTCAGATTTTAAAAATTTCAAAACTTCATTTTCTTTCCAATTTTTCATAACTGATTTAAATATCTGATTAGAATGTGTCAATTTCATTATTATTTATTCTTTTTTTGCAGAAGTTCGGATAGCGATTTATTTTTGTTTCAAAAACGACATTAAAGAATATAATGATATTTGAGATTAAATTAATTGTAGATATATGTTCGCGGCACCCTTTCAATTTTTAATTCATTCTCATTTCTTGTGAAGTTGAAAGAGTTGCCACCGATGTACTTTGCGGGTTTTTATATTGGATCAGTACATGTTGAAAATGCTTAAGAAATGATAATTTTAATATCACTTTCTTGATTTAGTTGTGCAAAATTCGGTAGGCTTTTTGCTGTCGTTTCTGAATATAATAACTGAAATTCGGCAAATAATCAAAAAAACTTGCAGAAGTTAGATATGTTTTAGAATCAAAAAAGTTTGCCTACCATTCAGTTACTATATTAGCTTTTACTGCGGATATCTTATCTACTAATTATTGTGAATTTTAATTTTTATTACAAATATTTATTAATAATCATAAACTTTATTATCAGTATTTCATAGTTTTGAGATGCTGATCGCTGTGATAACTAGCCTAATTTCATTCTGTGCTTTTTTTGTAAATCAAATTTTCATGAAAAAAAGTTGTTAATTTTAGTTCATTAATTTATATATTATTATTTATAAATAAGGCACATAATAGCTGAAGAAAATCAGTAAACTTTCCTTTCGAGAATACTTAACGTATCACTATCTGGAGATACGAACAATTTCTGATTTCATCGATTCAAATTGAAAGTGGCGAACTAGTAATAAATTTATAAACTTAAAGCAATCAGTAATAAGCAAGAAATATGACTGAATAATGAAATCATTATTTATTTATGCGGTTAATGCACAGTCAAGAATAGCTTTTTGAACTGGCCGCTTATATATATCATAATTAAAAACAATGAACTTTTGGAAGAGCTGGAGACTATTTATAGCAAATTCGATTGCTATTCTGGAAATTTTAATAAAACGCATATAAAAAAAGTCTGAATTTGATGATAAGGTATTCTCTCATTACAGTACTGTCATAACCGGTTGGTTCTTTCTACTGCTCTCGTATTATACCGATTTAGGGAGTTTTTTCCTTGTATCATCTAGAAATTTTCTGAAATGAAACTAAATCGGAAGTAAACTTCTATTTGATATCAGTGATTAATCCGCAATCTGATATTTCTAACTAGAATATATTTTTGGAAAATCAGTTCACGAATATTGTGTAGCTGTTATCATGCTGGTCGCTTCTATCCTTCCATTACTCAATATTATTATCGCACTTGCATTAATAGTTTTAACCATGCAATGTGCCGCCAAAAAAGGGTAAGTTTTCAAAAATGTTTCTCAAAAATTACCAATAGCTTTAAATTAGTTTTTTTTTTTATGAACTGAACTTCGAAATAACATTTAGAAATTAATTCTTTATAATTGTTAATCAGAGATAAATTTTGTTATATTAATTCATGTCAACTTCCAAAATTTTCCCGAAATTTAAATGAATGCTTATTTTGAATTGCATTCAAAAGCTAATTTTATTGTTCCCTTGTGCGGTTAAATTCCTGCACAATATTAAACCATTTTATTATTAATGCATACCACGATACTAAAGATATTAAATCATTAAACTATAATATTTTTATCATGAGACATAGACAATATCTTTCCCTACATTGATATTAGAAATAATCTTCATTTTTGTTATAAGTTAAAAATGAAATATCAATAAAGGATATTTCAGTGATAAGCCGCCGACACCACCTCCGGCTGTTACTCCCGCACCAGCTGCAGCACCTAATGAGGAAAAGAAAGGAGAAGAGAAAAAAGAGGAGAAGAAAGAAGGAGAAGGTGAAAAGAAGGAATCGGAACAGGAAAAAAAGAAGGATGAAGGTGAAGGGGAGAAAAAGGATGAAGAAAAGAAAGAAAGTGAGAATGAGAAAAAAGAGGAGGAAAAAAAGAAGGAAGAGAGTGATAAGAAGGAAGAAGGTAAAAAGAGTGAAGAGAAGAAGGAGGAAAAGAAGGAAGGAGAGGTAAGTCGCAGGCTTCTTTTGTTGATTTAAGTGGGCGCTGGAATAAAAAAAGTGAAGATCTTTTGGGTCACATCGATCAGAGTATCTAATTCATACTTGGGAGTTTAGCAGAAGTTTAACGCTAAACTTATCTCCAAACTTGACCAAGCAAACAACTGTGTTAAATGAATCCTTCAATTTTACCGCAATAGAATGATAGATTACAATATAAGCAGATGATGAAATCTGATCAGATGCAGAAATCCCGATTTCTAATGATAAGCTTAAATTTTAAGGAGGAAAAAGGCGAAAAAAAGGAAGGTTCCAAGAAAGAAAGTTCCAAAAAAGAAAGTTCTAAGAAAGAGGTAAGAATATTTTAGCTCTCCAAATTTCCTATTGCTATTATTAATTTGTTTCGCCCACAATGTTGGGAAAATTTAGGAAGAGAAGAAAACTTCGAAGAAGGAAAGTTCCAAAACTTCGAAGAAGGAAAGTTCCAAAACTGGGAAGAAGGACAGTTCCAAGAATGAGAAGGAAAGTTCCAAGAAGGAAGGATCGAAAAAAGAAGGGTCCAAAAAGGAGGTATAATTTTACTTACGACCGATAGTTTTGATAATATACTGACAAAATTTTAAAAAGAAATTAATTTTAGGAGGCTGAAGGTGAGAAAAAGGAGGAAGAAAAGAAAGAGGAAGAAAAGAAGGATGATGAGAAAAAGGACGAGAAAAAGATGGAAGAGGAAAAGGAAAAGAGTAACTAATTAGGATTATATAATGAAATAATGAGAATAAAGATTTCATTTTATACGGTGAAAATGGAAACTTGAGAACCATGAGAGCCATTGGTTCATCGCTTAATATTTAAATGCTTTAATATTCTACTAATGGAACTCTTTTGTATATATTAATGAATAAATTACTGGTCTCTTCAAAGTGATCTCACATTCTAAGCAAATCAGATCTCAATGATCCCTATCACGCGATCCGCAGAGTAGTTGATTTATCAGTTGGATATGAATTTATCCATTTTTTTCATCATGTTATCACTTACAACTTGTCATAATTTTGATTAGAATCTCGCCCATATTCCTGCCTAAAATTTTCCTTCCCAAAATGTCTATAATTTTTAGAAATGTTGTAATTAAAATAAACTTAAGGAAAAAATAAAAAATAATAAAATCCACTTGATTTCAATTTAGCTTGAACGTTCTGTTTTAATTGAAATTCACTTGATTTTTATAAACATATAAAAATCTCTATTCGCCTGAACGTACTTTACTAAGCGATATCCACAAGATTCTCTCTAAATACAATTATATCCATATTATCCTGAACGTGCCAATTTTAATGAAATCCACTAGATTCCTCCAAACAACTTTCAATTTATGTTTACGTGAACGTGCTGTTTTAAATGAAATCTATTTAAATGAAATCTACTTGATTCTTACAAACAGTGTAAAAATCTCTGTTTGCCTGAACGTACTTTACTAAATGATATCCACAAAGTACAATTAAACCTACATTTAATTGGTTTAACTGTCTTTATTGAGTCGTTTTTTAGAAGGAATTTAGTGCAATACTATTAGGAAGAATCTTGTGGATTTCATTCAAAAGAGCATGTTCAGATATAGCAGGTTAAACATCATTTGGAAGAATCCAATGGAATTTCATTTGCAGCAAGTTTCAGCAGATTGAGTCGTTTTTTAAAAGAAATCTAGTGGATTTGAGTCGTTTTTTAGAAGGAGTTTAGTGGATTTCATTTAAAGCAGCATGTTCAAATATATATACGCTGAGCATTGCTTCGAAGAATCTAGAGGATTTCATTTAAAATAGAATGCTCAGGCATACATACGTTTGACATTGTTTGGAAGAATCTTGTGGATTTCATTTACAGCAGCCGTTTCAGCAGATTGAGTCGTTTTTTTAGAAGGAGTCTAGTGGATTTCATTTAAAATAGTACGTTCAAATATACATAGATAAAACATTGTTTGGAAGAATTTAATGTGTTTCGTTTAAAACGGCACGTTCACATGTATATGCGTTGAACATTGTTTGAAAGAATCTTGCGAATTTCATTTAAAACAGATTATATATAGGTTGAATATTGTTTGGAAGAATCTAGCGGATTTCACTTAAAGCAACACGTTCAAATACACATACGTTGAACAACATATTGGTTTGAGCACAACCTTGCGTATACCACTTAAATTAATATGTTTAGGTAAATATCAGATTGATTCGCTTTTTAGAAAGCACCCCACATATACTACTGAGCCGTTTTTTAGAGGGAATCTAGTGGATTTTATTTAAGACAGCACCTTCAAATATATACACGTTGGGCATTGTTTGGAAGAATCGTGGATTTCATCTGAAAAAATACGTCTACGTGCATATACGTTGAACATTGTTTTGGAAGAATATTGCGGATTTCATTTCAAACAATGCATACAAGTACATATAGGCTAACATTGTTTGGAAGAATATAGTGGATTTCATTTAAAACAATACGATCTGGTGTATATAAGTTTCAACGGAATCCACAAGATTCCTGTTAAAAAACGACTCAATCTGCTGAAATTAACTGCTGCAAATGAAATTCCACTAGATTTTTCCGAACAAAGTCGAACTTATTTCATTCAAAACAGCATGTTCAAGTATATGCAGGTTGAACATTGTTTGAAAGAATCAAACGGAATTTCATTTGCAGTAGCAAGTTTCAACAGGATGAATCGTTTTTAGAAGGAATCTAATAGAGCATTATTTGAAATAATCTTGTGGATTTCATTTGAAACACTGCATTCAATTATATATAGGTTGAACTCCGTCTGTAAGAATCTAGAGCATCTCATTTTGAACAGCACGTTCACGCATATATACGTTGTTTAGAAGGAATCTAGTGGAGCATATACATTATGCTCCATTAGATTCGTTAAGAATCTAGAGGATTTCATCTAAAATAGTATGTTCACGTATGAGTACGTTGAACGTTGTTTGGAAAAACATTGTGGATTTCATTAAAAACAGCATGTTCAAGCTTATAAACGTCAAATATTTTTTGGAAGAATGTTGTGGGCTTCTTTTAAAGCAGCATGTTCGAGTATATACAGGTTAAACATTGCTTGGAAGAATCTAATAGAATTTTATCTGCAACAGCAAGTTTCAGCAGATTGAGTCGTTGTTTAGAACGTATCTAGTGGATTTTATTTAAAGCAGCACGTTCAGATATATGTACGTTGAACATGGTTTGGAAGAATCTAGAGGATCTCATTTTGAATAGCACGTTCGCGTATACATACGTTCAACATTGTTTGGAAGAATCTTGTGGCTTTCATCTAAAAGAGTACGTCCACGTATGTATACGTTAAACATTGTTTTGAAGAGTATTATGGATTTCATTCAAAACAGCATGCCCAAATATATGTAGGTTAAATCTAGTTTGGAAGAATCTAATGTCGGGAAAATTTTTGTTATGTGGCATAGTCGGATCTTAAACTTGATTAATTAAACCGATGTGTTGATTTGAGCTGCGTTGAATGTATTTGCACCTCAAACTTGGATAATTAAATCTTTTATTAGAATAATTGGATGACGCGAGAATTATGCAACAATTATATACTACGCGTATTTAATGATAAAATTAATGTAATAGAAATGGTAATAGTGAGGAGAACAGAACCAGTAGCCGTTGATGTGAATAGATTCCAAAAATGGTCATCGTAGGGATGATTGATAGTTTAAATAGTAGTAACTGATATTGTAGGCGGAGAAAGGAGTCGTATTGAGCTGAGTAAAAGGAAACTGAAGATCATAAAAGGCGAAATCCTTTGTAAAGACAAGTTTGATTGAAAAGGCACGATACATTGCATGTAAGTATAATCATCAAACAAAGGATTTTATGACAGTATTACACAATGGCTTTGTTTAACAAGATGTTACTGCAGCTGCCTCTTTGTTAGTTTATGGTAGAAAAGAGTTTTGACAGCTTATAATTGGATGTGAGGTTAGACTACAACAAAGAGATAGAAAATAAATCTAAACATTATGAAATTAATTAGATGGCTCGTAAAAGACATTAATACAATTAATTTAACCCTAGTGGAATTTTCGCGTTATGAATTTCGCGACACTCCCAAAGAGAAGAGAGAGAAGAAGGTAGGGTGTGGATTGAAGGTGGTTCTAACTTTTTTATTTCTCTGTGTTGTTGTTGGTCTTTCATCACATTCCATTGTTTGTTAGACTGTTGCTTGTATTGCGCGATTTCTCGTAGCACTTCTAGTAGCACTTCTAGTTCATCGCTCAATGGTTCCTCTTCCTTGTTTTCGTGCACTGTTTTCTTTAATATCTGGTAATTGACTTCTTGAGTTGGATACATCATCAATTTCCAGAAGACACAAGACATTTGTTGGTCTGGTGAGAACTCTTCCATGTGGCATTTCTATAATGGCACTTCTAGCCTTCCCATCCTTGCCTTTCTTTATTTCTTTGATCCTAACTACCACATACCAC
>CAOIUN010000604.1:0-18499 GCA_948294485.1 Mansonella sp. 'DEUX'
TCAATCTCATCATCCAGTTCTTTTATATTTTTATGTTTTTCGCGTTTATTAATGTTTCTAATTATGTTCGCGTGCGTTCATTAATAATTGTAATAAATGGTTTAATTACCCAAGTTTGAGATTGAGATTGCACAACATTCAATTCAACCCGTTCTCTCAACCACAACTCATCAACTTTCACAACAGGGGGGGGAGGGGGTCAATGACGTGATAGGACGATCATAAGGTCAAATGATAAAGGATGAAATAATGATGTGATGGAGAGATCATGAGATCAAATGATGAAAGATAGAATAATTACGTGATAGGAAGATCATAATGCCCTTATTATTTATCTATGGCTTGAATTATTGGATGTAAGATTAGAATACAACAAAAAATAGGGAATTAATCTTACATCATAAATTTAATTAGATTTATTGACCTATTGGAATTTTCGCTTTATGGATTTCGGGACACACCTAATGGGAAGAGAGAGGAGAGACTAAGAAATGGATTGAGGGTTTCGTTTTGTATCCGTGTGGCTGCTCTGGTTCTCGTAGCAATTGGTTTCTCCGGTTCTGAAATTTGAACTGGGGTTTCCGGAGTTGGCTGTTGAATAATTTCATTGTTTTCAACATAAGGGATATAACGTATTCACTGGCCTATTGAGTAATCTTCCATGTGACATCTCTATTATCGCATTTCTTATTTTTCTATCTCGCCCTCTCTTGATTTCCTCTATCTTTGCTAATTTCCACATTCCATGGGGAATTTCAGGTTCGTTAACTAATACAATTTCTTGCTCCAAAGGATCCCTTGTATTAACTAACCTTGGGACAGGTGATTCCTTTGGGTTCGTTCTTTTAAACTATTTAAATATTCGCTTCTCCATATTTTCCAAATTGATCCAATGCCTTGTTTGTTTGCGACCAATATTTAATTAATTTCTCTTGAGTACTCACTCTATAAGAAGTGTATTCCTCTTGATCTTCTTCATTAAAAATTTGAGTTACTAGAGATGCATTTGGTGAAATAAAATCAATTGGTCATATGACAACATAATCATCGAAACTTACGTATGTTAGGGGTCGGGTGTTCAGTATGTTCAGTATATTTCTGCCATTAATGTAATCAGTTTCTTTTGCCACGGTAGTTTTCTACCAATAGATCGTTTTATTGCTATTTTTGTTAGGCCAATCAATCCTTCATAAATTCCACCACTCCATGGAGCTCATGGAGTTATACTCTTCCAAAGATACCCTTCATCGTTATGAAGGTTTTTAATTTGGTGGTATATTTCATAATAGCCTTGAAAACTAATTGGAACTGATTAGCATTGTCACTAAGTATAAGTTTGGGATAGCCTCGTCGTGCACTGAATCTTTTTAATACATGCATGAAGCTTTCAGCTGTTAAATCGTCTACCATTTCGAGGTGTACAGCTCTAGTTGCGAAGCATGTGAACAAAGCTATCCATCTTTTGGTGAGATCGCTTTCATTCTTTATAGAAAGAGGGTCTAAGTAATCCAGTCCAACATGTTCAAACGTCCCGAGTACGTTTGATTCGAGTTTCTGGTAGATTGGGCATTACTGGCAGTTTGAATGGTCTTGCTCTCCATCTTTTACACGCCATGCATTTATTCAATACGCTTTTTATTTCAGTTCTGCCTTTAGGCATGCAGAAGTTTCTTCTCAATTCTGATAATGTATGAGCGATTCCTACATGACACAAATCTTCATGTTGGTGTTGTATAAGAAGCTTAGTTATTTGATTATGCCTTGGAAGATATATAAGATTTGAATTACCTTCATATATTCCCATAGTGGTATTGTCCAGAGGCTACAGCGTTCCAAAATGAAAGTGTTTCGTTATAATAAAGAGCCCATTTGTTTATTTCTTCTTCATTGATACCTTCTGATTGAGCTTGTGTAATCAGGGCTTTCTGGCCTCTGCCAGTTCGTGTGATTTAATTCTTGCTTCTCTGATAACTTTCTTCAACCATGCATATTTTCCTTTTGATATGTATCCTAAAAATCTTAATGACCATGCTGTTGTTCTTCGTAGTCTCGTCCATTTACTAAAACGAGTTGCATCAACTAACCGGAAGCTTCTGATTGTAATGGACTTAATTGTGGCCATTGTCGCACAGTTGTTTGTTTCATATTTCCTTTGTTCGCAATAAATATTATTTTATTATTTTATTTATTATTTTATTATTTTTATTATTTTTTTTATTATTTTATTAAATATTATTTTCCCATTGCGGCCATGCTGATCCTTCATCTTTTATCCACTGAGGACCGATCCACCATTATTGAAATTTTGCGAGTTGAATTGGAGATATATATCCTTTTGTTGCTATGTCAGCAGGGTTAGATCTGCTTGGCATATATCTATATAAAAAATTTGACAGTCGTATTTCACCGATTCGATTCTGTATAAATCTTGGTAATCGATTTTTATCCATTGGAGTGCACATCGAAAGTCTGACCATAATGTTACATTTACCTGTTCAATTCCCAATTGTTTAATAATGAAATTGGTTGCTCGTACTCCAATTAAAATAGCTAACAATTCTAGTTCAGGTATTGTTATATCTTTCACAGGGACTATTCGAGATTTTGCAAAAATCAAGCATGTGTTTGCATCTTGTTTTGCATAAACTGCTGCAGCACATCCGCAGCAGATGCTTCAGTAAATACATGAATTTCCAATGCTGTAGGCGATCAGGATCGATTACCATGCGTGGAATTTCTTTGATCTTTGTAGGCCATCTACTTATAAGAATTTCCCATGTTTCAATGTCGTCATTCTCCAACGATTGGTCCCAGGATAATTTTCTTTTCCAAAGATTTTGTAAAAGTTTGAATAATGACATTGCTGAAATTAAAAATCTCAAAAGATCGTATTGCGAGGCAATGAATTGTAAAATTGTCCTTTTTGTTGGTGTTTCGTTATCCGATGGTTTTAAAATTATTCCAGTAGAATCACTGAGTGGGTTCCAATTGATACCAAGGATCTTTTTTATTTGACTTACTTCAGCTCGATCGTTTTCAGGAATAAGTTCATTGAAATTGTTGTCATTTGTCATTCTCGTATATTCATTGAGACATTCTTAAAGATGTCCTTCATTTAATTGTAAATTTTGAGTGCTTCTTCGGTTCCACTTGCGGGTAATAAAACATTATCAACATAGAGGTTTTTCTTGATTTCTAAAGCATTTTTGCTTCCGTAAGTTTCTAGATGATAATTGAGAGTAGCTGAAAGTAAAAGCGGAGACGATACTATGCCAAATGGAACCCTCTGAAAACGATAACATTCTAAATTTTCCTTGGTGATTTCTCCTTGAATATCCTTTAATCACAAAAAACGAGTGCAGTTTCTAACAGACGGATGCAGTTCTAATTGCAAAAAAGCCTTTTCTATATCTGCTATTATAACATTTTTCATCATTCTGAAACGAAGTAAAACACCTACTAAGTCAGGTAGTGTAGTGGGACCGCGATATAACATATTATTTAGGCTTTTTTCTCCTTTAGTATGGGCTGAAGCATCATAGACAATCCGTAATTTTGTAGTTGTCATTCCTGGGGTTAATACTTCTGATGAGGCAAATAATGTATAATACCTTCTTGATCCATATTTGCTGTCACTTTCTCAATAACATTCGACAATAATTGCTCTTTGATTGTCTTGTCACATCGTTCTAGTAAAGATTGATTGGTTTGAAGTCGTTTGACTAGCGTTTTCAATCGACCATAACAAAGACCATAATTGTCTAATAAACTGACCTTTGAATCTTTCCATGGCCAACAAACTTGATATCTATTATTTTTCTTTGTAATACAAATTTTAAATTGTTCAACGCTTTCTCGTTATCTTGATTATTTGGTTATTCTTGGATCCCAATTACCTCCAATTTCCAAAACTGATCTATATCGGGATTGGTGATGATAGTGGCTACATTAATGGAATTGAGGCTATTAAATTCACCAGTCATATTAGTATATCCACAATCTGTTATTATCGGTCCTACTTTGGTATGAAGAAAATAAAAACCTGATGACATATTGTGGACTTTGTACGGTTGCATAAATTCGAAGAAATGATCTACTCCGATTATGATATCAGATCGTCTCCTCCACTATCCTTCCGATTCATCTAAGTGTTTCTGACGTGTGGATAGAATTCATATCATAAGAAATTGGATTAATAATTTGTAATTTATCTGTTAAATAATCTAGTATAAGCATTGATAGTCATGATCTTAAGTTCGGAAGTTCTTATTTCTAATTTTACCTTGCTAGTTTGGTAAAGTTTGGGAAACTGGTTACCAAAAGAAAAAAGTTTTAATTCTTCTTTTGTAGTTTCAGCTAAACTTAAACGACTGGCTAGCTTTTTTGAGATAAAAGATGATTGGGAACCTGGATCAAATAATACTAAAGCGTCTTCTTGAATCTCCAATTTAATTGGGTTGACTGCTTCAATTTCTTTAATATTAATAAACCTTCTTACCTTGATGATTAATTGGTTGATTCGATGAATTTATGATAATTGTTGAATTTATTTCTTCTTTACTGGGATCATTATTCGGCGAGCAGTATTTCTTGAGGAATAATGCCGTATTGTGTTGGCCTTTACAGTGGAAACATGTACGTTTCCTTTGTTTGCAGCCAATTGTTGCATGCTTCGTACGGAAGCAATTAGTGCATGACTTGAGCTCCTTCAGGCGTTCGAATCGTTGTTTAGCTGTGAGGCAATTTGGGCATTCATTATCCCAATGATTTTGGTTACAAATATACAAGTTTTTACTTGTTGAACTTGGTCTTATTGCTAGACTGAAAGTTTTTCACCTCATTTGATTGTTTTGTTATAAATAAGGCGGAGGTTCCTCTTCCTTTTTGAAAATGAAATGTTCTTTTTAGAATTGGTTCCTGTTGGGCTTTTTGATTCCTACTTACTTCTTCACTTCTATGAATTAATGTCATTAGAAAATTTCGCAAACTACTTACTGTCCACGATTCTCTTTCTTCCTTCAACTGATAGACCTTATCCAAAATCCATGGTGATAGTCTATTTTCGATTGCTATTTCAATACTGGAATGTTCTAGACTCTCGCCCAATGCTTCTAATTGTCGAAGGATTTTTTCCATTACTTCGATTCTTATCTTCCATTCTTTGTTGTTCCGTTGAATGGAGTAGAATTCGTTGTATAATGATTTCTTGATAGTTGCAGGATTACCATATTTGTCGATTAAGACCTGTCTTATAGCTTCTAATCCTTCTCCCTTTAAACATGAAATCAAATAAATAAGTTTTTGGATATTTGGAATTTCCTGCAGGTGTATCGCTGTATTAAACCTATTCCAAAATTTTCTCCACAGTTTGATATCCCCACTAAAAGTTGGTAGTGGTAAATTTATTGTCGAATTATCTGTGAAGGCTTAATGAAGGCTTAACCATTTCTTTCTCCGTAGTAGCTAACAGTTTTCCCTTTTGAAAGACTATTTCTAAACCATTACGATATGAATTTAGAGTAATAATAGTTTCCTTACTATTATTAATCATATGCAGAATACCTTGTTTATCGCTGACCATTCTCTCGTATTCTCTCGTATTTTTCTTCTCGTTTCTTTGTTGTTGTCGTGGTTTGTTGTATAAGATCCAGCCATTTTTGGTTAATCGTTTCCAGATTACTGGCATACATTTCTAACCACTTAACTTTGTCCTTGAGATTCGTTCTTTGGATTCATATTGTTGTTGCTGAACTTCCAGTGGCTAGTTTCGATTTAGTAGTGATAATTCGATTTTCTTAATTTCTTCCATAAGTTCAATTATTCTGTCGATTGTTGGTTGTTCTGACTTGTTGAGAGAGGTCAACATTTATTACCTCCCGGCTCATGGCACCGTGAAATTGTGATGAGTTGACTTGAGAGAATGGCTTGAATTGAATGTTGTGCATTCTCAATCTCAAACTTGGGTAATTAAACCTTTATTAAAATTATTAACAAACGCGAACATAAATAAAAGCATTAACAAACGCGAACATAGCAAACGTAAACGTAATAAAAATGTTGAAAGAACTGGATGAAGAGACAGATGAGTGCCGTTATGAAGAAAACAGTTAAGATGGAAATTTGACAGTCTGTTTATAGTAGTAGAAGAGGGGTCAATGACGTGATAAGACGATCACAATGTCAAATAATAAAGGATAAAATAATGATGTGATGGAGAGATCATAAGATCAAATAATGAAGGATAGAATAATGACGTGATAGGAAGATCATAATGCCCTTATTATTTATCTACGGCTTGAATTATTGGATGTAAGATTAGAATACAACAAAAAATAGGGAATTAATCTTACATCATAAATTTAATTAGATTTATTGACCTATTGGAATTTTCGCTTTATGGATTTCGCGACGGAAGCATCGTTTTTTGATTTTACATCCTTCTCCCCTACGACTGTCTTTAAAACAAATTGTACATTTCTTCCGCATCTTGAGACGATTCATTCGAATTTTAACAGTATGATAGACGTCGCAATCGCTATCCCAGTGGTATCCAATGCAAAATATGCACGGTCTCTTTTTAGTTATTGTAGATTGTGGCGATTTTCGGTTAGTTCGTATTGTTGATGATGCTGAGGTTCCTCCCGAGTCGTAATTTCACCTTCGTTCCGGTCTGATAATTATAGGTTTATTTTCAGCACGGGTGAATGAACTCTGACTATCTTTTACTTGTTGGTTTACTTTGGCCAGCTTTAACGAGAAATTTCTTAATTTCGAAATTGACCAAGGCATATCTACTGTTTTCTGAGTATATACTTTATTCAAAATCCAAGATGGCAACTTGCTTTCTATGTAGTTTCAATACTTGAATGCTCCAGGTTTTCTTCTGAAGCTTCCAGTTGGCGCAAGACTCGTTCGATATTTTCGACGGTTATAATCCATTTGTTTTGATGGACTGCAGTTCGTTATACAGTAGTGTCGATATTGTCGAAGAGTCGCCATATTTTTTTTTGAGTAGTTGCCTAATTACTTTATAGTTTTCCGGTGCTATATCGTATCCTGATACGGCTTGTAAGACATTACCTTTCAGACACGAATACAAGTAATTTAGTTTTTGGATTTCCGGAATTGTTTGTGAATGTATTGCTGCATTGAAGCTACTCCAAAATTGTTGCCATTGTCTTGGGTCAGCATTAAAGCCAGGTAAGAATAAATGGGGAAGATTAACGGAAAGGTATGAAGGAGAAATTAATCTCGCCTATTCCTTACTCTTTGCTATTAATAGCAGTTCTAAATTTTGTTCGGCTTCCGCCTTATCCTTTGTTAGCGTTATCAGTGCTTTCTTTCCCTCATGCATCAATTGGAATAATCCGTGTTCACCCTCCGTGACTGTTTCATAAATTTTTTCTTCTTCTTCCCTTCTTTTTGTTGCGGTGATTGCTTGAATGTAGTTGAACCACTTGTCGTTTGTTTTTTTAAGTGAATCAACGCATAATTATATTCTATCTATTTTATGCACGAGAACCTTTCTCCTCTTGGTATAGATACTTCCCTGTTGTTGCCGTGGCGTATTTGGATCTGGATATACTTGCTGAGGGAGTTTATTTCTCTTTTTTTGCTGGTTGTATACTGGCTATTATGTTACTTGACATCACCTCGGGCATCAAAAGTTTGTCGTGAATTTCTTGCGAAAGGTTGCTGTCAGCTAATATTTTCCAGCTTTTTGATCAGGGAACGTTGTGTTGGGTTGAATTGATTGTGGCTTGGATTAAGTTTTGTGACTGGGGTGAGTTGCGGGAATACCACAAACTTGGATAGTTAAACCTTTATTAAAAATATTAGCAAACGCGAACGTGAATATTTAATCTAGGAAGAAAATATTGGATAAGCACATAAGTAAGTAAATAAAAAAAACCAATGAATGAATGTATGAATGAGTGAGTATACGAATGTACGAATGTACAAATGTACAGTTTGAGGATCGCGAGTCTATATATAGTCGTAGGGGAAGCGGGATTAATGGCTTAAGACAAAGGTCATAAGGTCACAATAACAAAGGAGTTAGATTAATTATGGTTCACTGTGGATAAGTTACAACGGCGGTATCTTTGATGTGATACAGTAACAGAATGTGTATATATATTACACAGATAAAAAATGTCACAATGAATGTTATTCATATTTTACATGAGCAAAAAATATTACAAAAATGTTATAAGACACTAAGAGCAGATCACTTTCCCGAATTCGGATTTTCCGACACTTCCAAACACCAGTCAATCTTTTGTTTACTTAATCGTTTCCTTTAAATAAATTCCATTAGATTCTTCCAAGCACGATTTTGCAGTTGAACATGATACTTTTAAGGAAGTCCACTGGATTCTTCCAACAGGATTAAATCCATATTTACGCAACTTTTAAGTGATATCCATAAGATTGTTTCTAAACGAGTTAACCTTCATATTTAAACGTACTGTTTTAAATGTTTAAGCTAATACAGAGTGATTTATTATTTATATTCAATTTATATTTGTTTTTGAGTGCTATTTTAAAATGATATCAGCAGGATTTCTCCCAAATACAACTCACTCTGTAATAGCTTGAACTGACTATTTTATATGAAATCCACCGGATTTCTCCAAACGAAATTCAATTCATATTTGCTTGCAAGCACATTGACTGCATTTAGAGGTAATCCCGTGTATATCATTTAAAACATAATCCCGTGTATATCATTTAAGTCTATATGGATTAACTTGTTTTTTAGAAAGAATCTTGTGGTTATCACGCAAAATAGCATGTTCAAATAAATATAGATTGATTCATGTTTAGAAAGAATCCTGTAGATTTTATTTTTGTAAATAAAACATTGACTTGTATTTGGAGGTAATTCTTGTATATATTACTTAGAACAGCATGTTTAGGTAAATACTAGTTTAACTCTTTTTAAAAAAAATTCTGTGTCACTTGAAACAGCATCTTCTATTGTGTATGGAAAGAACCTCATGGATGTCGTTTAAAACAGCACATTCAAGTAAATATAAATTTACTCGTGTTTGGATATAATTCTGAGTATATCACTTAAAGCGTTACGTTTAAGTCTATATAAATTGACTCGTGTTGGAAAGAATTGTGCAGATATCATTCAAAGCAGCACGTTGAAGTGAATAATGGGAATGGCTCGTTTTTGGAAAAAATCCCTGTGGATTATGTTTAAAACAGCGCGTTGAAGTTGATATAAATTAATTCGCTTTTAGAATTATCCTATGATATCATTTAGAACAGCACGTCAAGTAAATACAGATTGGTTCGTTTTTTAAAAGGAATCATGTGGATTTTATTTAAAACAGACAGTTTAAGTCGAATGCATTGTTTTAACAGTATCTTTTTTTCATTCCTTTTTAAGAAACTCAGTTTTTTAGAAAATGAAGATAATAATGAAGGTTTTTCCTGATTTTGATAACCCTAGTCGAGATTCATTTTGGTGCAATATGCATAAATTTAACATTCAGAACCCACTGAAGGAAATAGGTTGAAATTCTGTATTCTATAAAAAGTCTTTGATTTAATTACTGTTAACCTTCGGATTAACAGTCTATAGTTAATTTGAGATTACGGAAAAGAGTTAGATAAAAAATGGATTGGATATTATAGAAGTTCTGTAATAAAGCTTTAAAACGACCATGATCCGTCTTAACTTGAAAATTTGGCCGTAATGATTTTGTCGAATCGTGTAAAACTTTAATGATGCTGACATAACTTTTTGGCTTCGTTAATGAATATTGGACTATTTAATTTGGCAGAACTTATTTTTAATCATGACAATTAAGCAATTTCTTTCATTGCATTAGGCAAATTCCGATTCATAGTTTTGTTAAGAAACATGAAACAATAGAGTAATTCAGAAAGTATATCGCCGAAAGCTCTCGAGCATCATCAGTAATGTGACTTATTACTGTGTTGGAAAAATGTCTGCCACACGTTCGCCTTCTACTTCGTGTAAGTGGACATATATATTGTAGTAGCTGACTAATGCATCTAGAGTGAAAAACCATGGTGCCATTGGATCGCCATATTCTACCTACATTGGATTGTAGTTTGAGGTTTTACAATTAGAAGAATGAAATTGGCGCATTTGATCACATCAGTAAAAAAAGTCAAATTTTTTCGAAAGTATCAACTACGTTGAAATTTTTAGCTTATGCTTAGTAAAATTTTAGTTTTTTTAGTCTTTGTATTTGTAATCTTTCTAAAAATTAAAAAATCTAATTCTCTAGATAATATATTTTTATCCAAATTAAATTAAAAAGCTACTACGTTTTCAAAAATTCTTCCTGGAATCAACTAACTTTTAAATTGGTAAGTACTGCAAATCTGGTTTTTGAGTAATCCAAATGTTGCTTACGTTGCCTGATTGGATAATGACTAAAAAACTTTTAATACCTGAGCAAATGTGATTAAAAACTTTGGGAATTCATGTGCTAATGCTCAATAATGTCCACAATAAAATATTACTAGTATAAATGGGTGCATGCTTTTGAATATCGTTGATGTCATTGAAATCCTTTGTCATAGCTGGTTACAACGCTATGATTAACTAATAGCATTGAATAGGAGCGTTTTATTAATTGATTTTAAAAATGATTAAATGTTTTGTGAAGGTCAGCCAATTATAAATAGATATAATTTAACGAGAATTTTAATTCAAATCAAGCTCTTCTAAATTACAGTAGTGCTTTTAGTTCAAAATAATTGTAGTCAACTATTTTCTAAAAATAAAAACGATGAGAAGCGTACTACACGTGACCTGTGCCACTTCGATAAATAATATAAAGACCAAGTGATGGTAAAACGCTATTTAATGATTTAATTTGCGGCATCTAAAAATAAATTCATTATTACTGATTAATTAGGTCAGCTTATTTCTTTGTATATATGCTGAAGAAAAATGCAGAGATTTCACCATATGGTAAAGTTTGAATGAAGCGGGCTTGATAAGGTATTGCTCAGCTTGCTTTGCGGTCAATATTCCAATATAAGCTTCCACTGATGGTGATATATTTGCGGAACCCTGTGTTCGTGCTATCCATCTTGTTTGTTCGTCGGATACAGGCGGCGCTACCAAACTGATCCTGCAACATTCTTGCAACTCTATGATTTAGAAATTCAGTATATCTGTGGTATGACATGAAGATATAGAATGAACAACAACGTGCAGAAAAAGATTTGCCATATGGCTATGGAAGTTATAAAAGATCCGTGAAAGTTTGTGAACAGCAGCTTACGGATGCATCATTTCATATTGGTTGTGTCTTTCTCTTGAAGTGGTCAACTTCTTCACTTGACAAACGGATGGTGCATCCATGATTCTAGACAAATGCAGGCGTTCTGCTCTATTTTCAATACACTGAAACTCTTAATGATAAAAAGCTATAGTATATTTGTTGTGTGAGAGAGAGGTTCTTTGCTGAGATTTTTTTTAGAAAACAATTCACTTTGAAAAATCATAGTACTTGAGGGCATTATAAAACTCAAAAGTCAGAGAAATTAAGCGCTTCAAAATTTTTCTGGAAATTTCAGAAATTTAGAGAAGTAGAATGAACAAAGACACAAACATACTCTTTCTTTACTGGAACTGAGCGTAGAAGCCGATAAATAAAGAGCATGAGAATCCCGCTCACATTTTGAGACATCTATTGCTGCAAATGTTGAGAAAACAGTTAGTCTTTCCATATGTCAAATTTTTTAATATTTTCGAAATCTTTTTATAAGAAATCCATGAATTTTTGCGCTAGAAGTGGATAAGAAGTGTCAAAAATCACTAAAATATCTCAATACTTATACGGAATTTGATTTTACAAAGAGACTTAATTTCCATACTCCATCTTTTTGCATAAATTCAATTTGTTCGGTCGATTTGAAGCTTTATTGGGCTTGATTTTCATAATATTAATGAATAATTACAAAAAATATTTAAACTTTGCTGACAAAAATTTGATTTTTAACAAATCGCAAGTACCTTCACGCTCAACTTTTTTGTGTGAGTTGTACGGGATATTATCATGATGACTCACACTTTGCTCAGGCCTTTCGGAAAAATTTTTGTAACCTGATCTTATCAGGCATTTCGAGGTTGATGAAAAATCACGATTTGCTTCTTCCTTCTTTTCCTGAACTCTTCCTTCACATCAAGGTATATACACAAATTTTATGCGAAGATACAATCTCAAAAAAAAGGACAGAAGCATGGAAATTCGTCTATGAAACAGTGCTCATCTATCACTTATCACCGATTAACGAACCCGCGATAACTTGGATGCAATGGCGCATGGTCTGCCGTGTACACAACATCCCACTTTTCTTAACTCTTTCCCTGAGTCACTAATCTCTGATGTCGATTGCATCGATAAGATCTGCCGATTGTCCATTGATTGCAGTTTGGAACGCTAAATTAGTAAATGAATATCAATATATAATTAATAAAAATACGATCTAAATATTTTCGTTGAAAAAAAATAAAATCGCTGTAGGAAGACGATAAGTCATGCAAAACTTAAGTAACTCGGTTTTGTTATAAGAAATGCTCGGACCAACTAAACAGAAGGTGATCCTTAAATGCACACTGACCATGTAAAAAATAAATTCGTAATGCTTTTAGAATATACAAATTATTAAGAAGGAAAAGGACCTGCACAAATATGACCTGTAAAGATTTCCCTAAAAAAAAACAATAAGTCATAACTTACTTCAGCACTCTTTATTATTGCATGGTTTCACTTCATCCGAAATTAAAAGTATGAACAATTTGCATACTCTATCATTCTTTGCAATGGAACAATGTAACGATTTGATTTATAATGTAATAGTATATAGCTGATCAATTTAAATAATAATATTCCTTTTCCTCAAATGCATTAGTTTTGCTAGAATAATAATGAGAAATTCTATTAATCGATTATAATTTCAGACTTGAGAACATATGAATGCGAAGAATTGAAATAGTAAAAAATAATATGTTAAAGAAAAAAAGATAAAACAATATGTTAAAAAAATTTCGACTCTGAAAGCAATTATTTGCAATGTTGAAAATAAAATAAAAATTAGTTTGTTGATAAACGAGAACTCATATCGTTTTTTCTTTTTTTAAATACGATAAAAGTGACCTGCACAATAAACAAGATTTAATTGTCAAGTTAGAGATGATGTCCACATAAAATTGTGAAGATCATAAAATGAAGAAATATGGAAAAAAATCAAGAATTTTCCGAAGCATTTTCAAATATCTTCAAACAAAAAGAAATGCATTAATTATAAGCAACAAATTTTCCAACTAATTTTAAGAAGTAAGCCCGGAACTTCATTATTCATAACTAAATAACAAATGCACAGAGGATTAGCTAAAAATAATCTTGTTTTTCGAATCTTCAGATGAGCAAGTTTTAGATACTGAACTGACAATAATCGTATGTAAAAAACATGAAAAAACATTCGCAAAAAGGCAATCATTCTTTTCGAAAAAGAAAACTCAAAAAAATCAACTTTTTTTATAAAAATTTCGAAAATTTATGCAAAATGAGAATTGCAATTTGAAGAGAAAGACAAGAAAGTGAGAAATGTGCTGAATATTTCAATTCAGATTGTTTCCGCTGTGAAACAAATAATAAAAAACGAAAAGACAAAAAAGTACTCAAATTTTGTGTACTGAAATACGTCATATGAATGTAAATGTTATTTAGAATCATTTGAAAAAAAAATTGATGTTATTAGAATCTGCTATTTAATGGTATTAGTGTATTTTCGTAAAAGATTTTTGAAACGGCCTCGTTCCCGAACAATAAAAATCTGAAAGAAATTTGCACTCTTTTAGAAAAAATGCTATGCAATTTTCCAAAATATTGGTCGATAGCCTCCGAAACTATAGTTTCGTGCTCGGGTTAAAACGGATATATTATTGAAAGAAAGTTTCAAAAATAAATTTGTTTAAACATTAAGAGCTCAGAAATATAAATTTGTTTTGACGCGCATGGTGAACTTCATTTAAATTCAATTCATTATCAACTGCTTCCGTGATATTCCAGCTTTCTTATCACTATTGCCATTTCTTCTTCCTAACTCATTTCTGAATTCTCAATGACTGTTTCGTTGGTAATAAGTCATTACAAAAACGACAATGTGCAAAGGGGAGAACCGTGGCGATTATCTGAAATTTATTTCCCTCCAAATTTCAACGAATTTTTATAATTACCAAACAACTTCAAAGTCAGTAAAATAATTAGAAAATGCGATAATCCAAAGTAATATTTTTTATAATTCAAGACACTGATGCATTTGTGTTATCGTAAAGCTACTCAAGTTCAAGTTAAAAATGTTCCGTTAAGAAAACTATTTGATCAATTACACTGAAAGTGAGAAAAAGATCTGTCGAAAGTTTATTTCGGTCAAATATACAGCTTCCTTGCTGAAAATCAACGTGAAACTTGGAAATTGATTAAATTCTTTCCATGTAAAACTCGTAAAGAAACGATTCTTCTAGAGGAAAGTGGAAATTGGTTTTGTATTTGTAAATGCGAAAATTGACTTTCCGGTTTTTGAAATGCGTAGTTTTTTTTTCGGCTGAATTAAACTAATAAAAAAGCAAGGGAGCGTGATGATTGATTTTCTTGTTCCTGAGGAACGAAAAAATTGACTTTTTTGTTTTTGAGAACCATGAAAATTGATTTTCTCGTTTGTGGGAATATGAAAATCGAATTTGTTTTTTCGTGCAGAACGCGAACATTGATTGAATTTTTTCCTTGTAAAAGTTGGAAATTGATTAAATTCTTTCCGTGTAGAACTCGTAAAGAATCAATTCTTCTTCAAGAGGAAAGTAGAAATTGTTTTGTGTTTGTAAACGTGAAAATTGACTTTCCTATTTTGAAAACGCAAGGGAACGTGATGATTGATTTTCTCGTTCGTGAGAAAAGTAAGTTTTAATTTTCTCCTTTGTGGGGAAACTGAAAATCGATTTTATTTTTTTCGTGCAGAATGGGAACATTGATTGAATCTTTGCACGTGAAACTTGAAACATGAAACTTAATTACCGTGCTCCCTCGCGTTTGTTATTAGTTCATTTCAGCCGAAAAAAGAACTACGCATTTCAAAAACAGGAAAGTCAATTTTCACCATTCCCAAACACAAAACCAATTTCCACTTTCCTTATGGAAAAGAAAACCAATCTGACAAGAAGATCAATCTTCACGTTCTTCGCGAGTTCTACACAGAAAAATTTAATCAGTTTCCAAGTTTCACGTGAAAAAGATTCAATCAATGTTCGCATTCTGCAAGAAAAAATAAAAATCAATTTTCAGATTCCTTACAAACGAGAGGATCAAAAAAGTCAATTTTCTCGTTTCTTACGCATGAGAAAATCAATCATCATGCTCCCTTGCGTTTGTTATTAGTTCATTTCAGCCGAAAAAAGAACTGCGCATTTCAAAAACAGAAAGTCAATTTTCACCATTCCCAAACACAAAACCAATTTCCACTTTCCTTATGAAAAAGAAAACCAATCTGACAAGAAGATCAATCTTCACGTTCTTCGCGAGTTCTACACAGAAAAATTTAATCAATTTCCAAGTTTCACGTGGAAAAGATTCAATCAATGTTCGCATTCTGCAAGAAAAAATAAAAATCAATTTTCAAATTCCTTACAAACGAGAAAATCAAAAAAGTCAATTTTCTCGTTTCTTACGCATGAGAAAATCAATCATCACGCTCCCTTACGTTTGTTATTAGTTCATTTCAGCCGAAAAAAGAACTACGCATTTCAAAAACAGGAAAGTCAATTTTCACGTTTACAAACATAAAAGCGATTTCCACTTTCCTTTTTGCACTCAATTTCCACTTTCAATTTCGACTTGTCAGAACGAATAAACAAAAGATGTTATTGGCGGGAAGATAGACAGTTTATATAATGGGTAAAGAGGGAGATTCATGGTTTACTGTAATGCCTTTTTTGGTAAGATAGCGCAGAAGCTGCCGTATGTTAGTTTTTAGTAGAAGAGAGAGAATTGACAGTGCAGCACAAATCCTTTATTGTAAGTAGATATCTTAAGCAATTGCTATTAGAGCATTTTCTTTGCATGAGTACAAAGGATGTGATTTTAAATAACAACAAAGTAATTGGATGATTCATAAATTCATTAACGTTTATTTACAATTTGATTCATTGGCTTACTGGAAGGTTCGCGATACTCCCAAAGGGAGAAGAGAAAAGAAATTAATGTGAAACCTTCAATGAGGGGTCTTCAGGAGTATAGCAAAAGATATTAAGTTTAATATCTGGAATTTGTCATTCCTTATCTACAATTTGAGTATGACTAGGTTCTCTCTCTGTAGGAAGACCAATTATTACAATGGATGCCATAGCGATACTCATATAAGCAGTTATTAACTTCCAATGTGTCGCTAGGCTTTTAAGTTCTTTCTGAATCGATTGAATAACTCGATCGAATTTCTTCTCAAATTGATTTGTAAGTTCTTCTCCTTGAGTTAGAAATTTGTTGCCGATTGACATTTAACACCTCACCATCCATATGAACATTGTATTCGTTAATTATTGACCATTCACTGGAAGAAGATTGAATCAGTGTGATTCTATCTATCATTATTCGACAGAATTGGAGAAAAATTGCCGAAGTAATTGTGTATTTTGAAACTGCTGAGAGTGATACTCTGAGAAAAGCCTTTGCACATACCTCTCGTCTGATATTACTGCATTTTATTGTTGGAATCTTACATAAGTGCATGTATGTACTTGAATCTTGTGCAGTGAAGTTTTGATTGATGATATTATCACAGCTCCATTTTTTGGAAATATTAGACGGTATCCCGGAAGTCCACTTGCAGTTCTTTATAGCCACTATCTGTTTCGACATTAATGATGTTATGATTATTAATAATAGTGTTTTCGTAAAATTAGTGGACTTATTCTTAATCTTGTTTTGCTGAGTCATAGCTCCTTAGCTCTTCTGGTCCGATTAGCGATAGGTTTTCTGTTTTATCTTTTTCTTCGATTTTCTCTTCCATATTGTTTTAACTATTTATTCCCGTAGAGTATAGCATTTTTATTCCTGTAGGACAAAGTTTGTTAATATCATCACATCCAACAATCATAGGGCCAACCTTTGATTGGACTAATATATGTCCTAATCTGAAAAAATAATCCGCTCCAATCAGCATGTCGGGTTTTTTCCCAATGGTTATTTAAATCACCGAATTCAAACTCGTTTGGGACATCAACCATCTGTAATTCATTTGTCAAATACTCGACTACATTAGCGCACAACAACATATTTTCGTTGCCCTTAGTTCGCACCTTCAGTTCCGCGCAAGAAGGGGGACACTGCATTGGTTTCTTCGTACCAAATGAAGCTATCATCATAGTTTGTTTTTCTGACTCAGTTAGTCTCAATTGATGAGATAATTTCTTGGAGATAAAGGACAGCTCTAAGAGTATATCAAATAATGCTAGGGTTTTTTGTTGTCTTTGGGGTTTCAACGGATTGAAGAAGACCTTTATCTCTTTACATAAAAGTAGAGTTCCCCTTTTTGTGTCGTTTTGAGTTGCAGACACTTCTTTTCTTGTGGGGTGGATACACCTCTTTTTGCACACACGGCACTGTTATGCCGAGCTTTGCAGTAGAAGCATTGTCTCTTCGCTTTACAGAGATTCTGTAGGAAAAGTTTAAATAGTAACATTGCTGGAATTAAAAATCCCAAGGGATCGCATTGTGAAGCAATGAATTGTAGAATTGTCCTTTTTATTGGGATCTGGTTATTCCATGGTTTTAAAATTAGTCTAATAGAATCACTTAGTGGGTCCCAATTAATACCAAGGATCTTTTTTATTTGACTTACTTCAGCTCGATCGCATTCCGGAATAAGTTCATTGAAATTGTTGTCATTTGAGAAGAATTCTCGAACATTCATTGAGGCATTTTTAAAGATGTCTTTCATTTCATTGTAGATTTTGAATGCTTCTTCGGTTCCGTTTGCGGATAATAAAACATTATCAACATAGAGGTTTTTCTTAATTTCTAAAGCAATTTTGCTTCCGTAAGTTTCTAGATGATAATTGATGGTGGCTGTAAGTAAAAATGGTGAAAATGTTACACCAAAGGGAACTCTTTGAAAACTATAACTTACCAAATTTTCCTTGGTGATTTCTCTTTGAATATCTTTTAGCCATAAAAAACGGGTGCGGTTTCTTTCGGTCGTAATTTATCTGTTAAATAATCTAACGTATAAGCATTGATAGTCATGATTTTAGGTTCAGAAGTTCTTATTCCTAAATTTTACCTTGCTAGTTTGGTAAAGTTTGGGAAACTGGTTACTAAAAGAAAAAAGTTTTAATTCTTCTTTTGTAGTTTCAGCTAAACTTAAACGACTAGCTAACTTTTTTGAAATAAAAGATGATTGAGAACCTGGATCAAATAGTACTACGGCGTCTTCTTGTATCTCC
>CAOIUN010000605.1:0-18457 GCA_948294485.1 Mansonella sp. 'DEUX'
TTCTTCCAAACAATGTTCAACCTATATGTGTTTGATCGTGCTGTTTTAAACGATTCATCCAGACAATTTCAATCTAATATGTTTGAACGTGCTGTTCTGATGATTCTTCCAAACAATGTTCAATCTAAATGAGTAATGATGATCATTTCGAGTAATGATGTCACATATTCAAAGACATTACTTTGTAACACTTACCTTGACTTTCAGTTTGAGTAATGACGTCACATATTCAAAGACATTTCTTTGCAACACTCCCTTTGACATTCAGTTTGAGTAATGACGTCACATATTCAAAGACATTACTTTGTAACACTTACCTTGACTTTCAGTTTGAGTAATGATGTCACATAGTCAAAGACATTTCTTTGTAACATTTCCCATGACTTTCAGTTTGAGTAATGATGTCACATATTCAAAGACATTACTTTGTAACACTCCCTTTGACATTCAGTTTGAGTAATGACGTCACATATTCAAAGACATTACTTTGTAACACTTTCCTTGACTTTCAGTTTGAGTAATGATGTCACATATTCAAAGACATTTCTTTGTAACATTTCCCATGACTTTCAGTTTGAGTAATGATGTCACATATTCAAAAACATTGCTTTGTAACACTTGTTTTTACTTTCATTTTGAGTAATGATGTCACATATTCAAAGACATTTCTTTGTAACATTTCCTATAACTTTCAATGTAAGTAATGATGTCACATATTCTTTGTAACACTTCTTTTGACTTTCAGTTTGAGTAATGATGTCACATATTCAAAAACATTGCTTTGTAACACTTGTTTTGACTTGCATTTTGAGTAATGATGTCACATATTCAAAGACATTTCTTTGTAACATTTCCTATAACTTTCAATGTAAGTAATGACGTCACATATTCTTTGTAACACTTCTTTTGACTTTCAGTTTAAGTAATGATGTCACATATTCAAAAACATTGCTTTGTAACACTTGTTTTGACTTTCATTTTGAGTAATGATGTCACGTATTCAAAGACATCACTTTGTAACATTTCCTATGACCTTCAATGCAAGTAATGACGTCACATGTTCAAAGACATTTCTTTGCAATATTTTTACAAAGTTTGTTAATATCGCATTTCGAACAATCATAGGACCAACCTTGGACTGGACTAACATATGTCCTGATTGTAATTCTTTGAAGTCATGCGGATTTATAAATTTGAAGAAACAGTCCGCTCCAGTTAATATGTCGGGCTTTTCCCAATAGTTATTTAGGTTATTTAGATGAATTGAAGTTCTTTTGGTATATCTACTACCTGTTGTTCGTTTGTTAAGTATTCGACTATATTAGCGCAGAATGATAACCTCGTTGTCTTCAGTTTGCACCTTCAGTTCCGCACAGGAAGTGGGACTCTGCATTGGTTTCTTCGTACCAAATGCAGGTATCGTTATATTTTGTTTCTCCGATTCAATTAATCTCAATTGATGAGATGATTCCTTGGAGATAAAGGACAGCTCTAAGAGTATATCAAATAATGCTAAGGCTTTTTGTTGTCTTTGGGGTTTCAACGGATTGAAGACCTTTATCTTTTTACATAAAAGTAGAGTTCCCCTTTTTGTGTCGTTCTGAGTCGTAGATGTTGAATTGTAGAGTAATGTCGTACACTCCTTCTCTTGTGTCGAACACTCCTCTTGTGAGGTGGATATACCTCTTTTCCCACACACGGCACTACATTTCTTCAGTATCTTGAGGCGATTTGTTCGAGTTTTAGCAGTAGGATAGATGTGGCTATCCCAATGGTCCCCAGTGCAAAATATGCACGGTCTCTTTATAGTTATTGTAGATTGTTGGGAATTTTGATTAGTTCGTTTTGTTGACAATGCTAAGGTTCCTCCTAAGTCGTATTTTCGCTTCTGTTCAGATTTGATAATTGTAAGTTTATTTTCAGCACGGGTGAATGAACTCTGACTAATTTTTTACTTTTACCTTAGCCAGTTGTAACAGAAAATTTCGTAATTTTGAAATCGACCAGGCTTATCTACAGTTTTCTGAGTATATACTTCCTTCAGAATCCGAGATGGTAACTTACTTTCTACTGTAGTTTCGATGCTTGAATGCTCCAGGTTTTCTCCTGAAGCTTCTAATTGGCGCAAGACTCGTTCGATGTTCTCGACGGTTGTAATCCAATCCTTTTCATTTCTTTTGATGGACTGGAATTCGGTTATACAATAGTATCGATATTGTCTTAACTCAACGCAACGGTTTAACTACCCAAGTTTGAGATTCGACTGTGCCACGTTACAAAAAACTTTCCCGACAATACTTGCTAGTGAAGAGCTTCTTCGTACTCAGGTAGAGAAAGCATCTGAAATGATTCAGACAGCCGATCTAGGAAATACCGATAGAGATTATTCTAGTGAATCAGCATCTTGGTATCGTGGGCAACCAGTAGAAGCGAAGAGTGGACCGATAGCACGTGCTTCTAGTATACCAAATCTCAATTATATGAATTTAAAATGTGTTGTCCATTTTGTATTGTTCTGAATTTGATGGTTTGGAAATAACTGTAAAAATTGGATTGGTAATCATACTGTTTTTTGCTTAACTTTTAAATTTTTACGAAGTATAACGGAAAAAGAAGACACAACAAGAATGAAGAAAATACAATTTAGAATTAATTCGATTAATGTAACTGAAACTTTTATGATGATTATTTCTTGTAATCTGTGTAATATGAATTTTATCGTCTCAGTTTCAGCTGCCAGTGATTCAAGCATAGTTAATTTGGATGATGATACGGCTCCATTGTTTTGTCATCCAAGTAAGACTATCTATTACACACCAATTATTGGTAAAAATTCGATACATCATTTAAATGCTTTTCGAAATGTTGGGAGGTGAGTGATTTCGTGATACTAGATTGAATTCTAGTCGTTAACTTTATATTTTCAGCCAAGCATGTGCGTTTGCAGAATGATTGGAATTTGCCTGATGCAAATGGAAATATTCCCACTGCATCTTTGCCGTCATGTGTTGAAGTTCATACTTGGACGTCCTATCAACTGGTTTGATCTTGCTTTTATGATCCTGTTTTATTCGAATCGATATTGGTATTTAATGAAGGTCCGATTCGACCCGAGCAAATCAACAGTCTATAACCTAACATTCGAAATCGCTGTTTCAGAACAAGAGGTGTAATTTAACTTCCTCATATTCTAAGTTTAGGATTTCTGTGCTCAGAGATATGAGGAGATTCAGAAAAAAATTTTTATGGATTCTGAATTTTTACTGTGCCATAAACTTTGCCAAAATTTGTAATTAATGGATGATGCGATCTTTTTCCGCCCGATTATTTTTGCTCTTGAACTTAGGAATGCTCATTGTTTCGTTACATTTTTTCGGTGATAAAAGTCACAATATTGTGAGAAGGGATGACTTTTTTTAGGGCGGTGTCGGGAAAATTTTTGTAACGTGGCACGTCGAATCTCAAACTTGGGTAATTAAACCTTTTATTAGAATAATTGGATAACGCGAGAATTATGTAACAATTATATACAACGCGTATTTAATGGTAACATTAACATATAATAAAGCGGTAATGAGGAAGAGAATAGAACCAGTAGCCATGGATGTGAACAAATCCCAAAAATGGTCCTTTTGGGATGATTGAGAGTTTATATACTGAGTATTGTAGGCGGAGAAAGCTTGTATTAATGAGTTGAGTTATAAGAAATTAAAGATCATAAAAAATGAAGTCCTTTGTACAGATAAGCTTGGATTCATGCCAATTAGTCTGGACATGAATAAAGCATTCATGTTGCTTGTATATTGCATGTAAGCATTATCATCAAACAAAGGATTTCGGCACGGTGGCTGTGTTTAATAAGATATTAGTTGCAGCTGCCTCTTTGTTAGTTTATGGTAGGAAGGAGTTTAACAGCTTATAATTGGAACAAAGAGATTAAACATTACAAATTAATTAGGTGGCTCATAAAAGCCGTTAATAGAATCAGATTTAAACCCTATTGGGAATTTCGCGTTATAAATTTCGCGACAGGCGGAGGCACTGTGGAACTGAAACCAGGCGGTGTAAATATTGCAGCAACGTATGAAAATGTTGTGGAATGTAACTATTTATTCGTGGAAACACGAATGCTTGGGAATCACTTAAAATGTCTTGAGGTTCGTCTATTTATCTTTTGGAGTTTGGGTATCATTTGTTTTTCATATAAAAGAATGAATGTTTTTCCTAAATTTCGCTCTTCGGGCTATTAAGCAAGGTGTATATGATGTAATTCCGTTTGATTCTTGGCAAATATGATTGCCGATGATTTACGTCTGTTGCTTTGGGGAACACAAGAGCCCTTTTTTCTTTGAAAATGATAAATTTATTCTTATTTTCAATCTAGCCATTTTGAGTACTAAATTAAGTACTTTACTAAAATAATATTATTGAGTGCGTTTGATACGATGGCCAAGAGTCTTGAAAGGAAAAAACTCGCTGTTCTGAATTTCCAGGAATTTTTTTTGTTCGAAGTTTTCTTATATGCTAAAAAAAACTGGTCAGTTTGTGATAAGCTCAACAATCAGGAAAAACAGTGGCGGAATTCGTGATTCTTTTAGGCTAAAACATTCTTGTTTTTTCCGTTTTTCTCCATTTCCCTTATTTTATTAGATCGTCATTTTTTAAAGTGTATTTGATTTTTCAGGATGATCTTCTTTTGGACCGGTTCACCAACACTTCCATCAGGCGAAGATAGCTTCCAACCGATGCCAACAGTTCTTGTGCGTCCTGCTGATGACCATCATCTGCCTACCACTAATACCTGTATTTTTCGGTCCGTTTCAGTGTTTTGAGAGAATTAACTAATAGCAAAAAAAAGATTTGCCACTGATTCTACATAATGTTTTTAGAATAAGTTGTAAAGAAAATTAAACATAAGCAGAGTTCTCTTCAAAGCAGTAAATCCAGGAAATAGTGTAAGGAATGTTTTATATTTTTTCCTCCATTTGGTGTTAGTTACTGATTATCTTTTTCGATTAAAACTTTCAGGTTATATGTGTCATTGTATTCGAGAAAAAAGATCCTGAAGTCGAAGTATTAACAGCTATATAAAAAAAAAACTTCGGTTTTGTGAAAGCCCAAGGATGCATTCCAGCAATACGAGATTTCTCACGTTTCATCTTTCTTTTGTTTCAATTAAAAGCTTGTTATAAATTGGCACTAGTTTCTAAATATGTCGTAATTTCTTCCAGCTTTTCATTGTATCAGTTGTTTTATTTTGATGTTACCGCAGTCTTATGGGAATTTTTTTACGCTAGTCGTTTACTGATATCAATGATTAATATTTAGCATTGGGATATCCATGCTTTCTCATTTTCAAAGTTGTAAAATAGCCTTCCAAATAATCATGTTTTGATTTTTTCCTTCAAAACTTTTTCTTTAAAGCTCCGCTTGGTGTGTATTCTGTCATTGATTATAAATTTATATTTCGAAATACATAATTGAATTTTTTGAAGAAGCCGGAAGTATCATGTTGAAATACTCCTCTACTGTATCTGCAAAAATACGATTTTAAAATAACTATATAAGTTGTGTTAATTGCATAAATTTGTACTTATGCCTATTGGACGATGAATTGTAATGGAAAATGTATTTTTACAAACTTGTCTCTTTCCAGTTAGCTGATTTTTTTCGACGATTCAAGGTCTTTCAAGTAATTTTGAAAATCGATGATATTGTGAACTATAAAGTGAAACTTATGAGTGATGGCAATTGACTGGGTAAGTAAGTAATGTGAAAAGGAATGATTGATGGACAGTGTCCTTTCTGGTAAGCATATTTTGAATGCGTGAAGTGATTCAATGGAAAAAATACTGTATTGTAGATAGACTGATAATTCGTCTCTCTATAGCAATAACTTCATGTTGGATTAGAAGCATTGGGAAGTAAAGGACAAGAGGCATTGGAATATATTTCAGAGCATTGTTGTAAAATCAATAATAAATAAAAAAGAAAAGGGAACAAATATAGGAATAAACAAAAAAAAACCTGAGTGATATGAGAGTGACGGTGATGAATGAGGTAAGAAGAGGATTAGACAGCACTGAAAGATTTCCTTGAGAAAATTAAAAGCATTCATTATAATGCAATAATAATTTTGTACATCCAATTCAACATTTTTAATTAACCTTTCAAATTCTTAATTAACAATTAACAGAGGAGGAATTTAACAAAAATAATTTGAAAGTTAATAGAAATCATGAAATGGATTTGAAGCTGATCATTGTTATGTCATGGTATTTTTACAATATATTTATCTATGTAAGTAATTTTGATAATTATAATTAATTCAATTAATATCAACTGATAAGATGTGATGGATGAGTGGTATACGTCGGCGATATCGGTTATCGACGATACAATTTCCTGAGTTGATAAACAAGGTAACCGTATAATATCACCATGTATTTAACAAATAATAATAATAAGGTAACATTGTGATAATTGTAATAATGATAATAGAAATAGTGATTATTAGGGATAGTAATAATAATACAAATAATAATGATAATTAGTAATAACAATGAAATGAGTGGAAAATATAGAAAAAGACAGAAAGATTAAATTCACATTAAAATTATATTAAATTCAAATAATAATTTGAAATTTTGACAGAAAAATAAATGAAACAACTGAGATAGTTGTGCAGTGAAAAAAAAGACGCTCTGAGTTCGCATATCCCAGAATGAAATTTCCTGCAAAAACGGATCAAATATTTACAATCAAAAAAGGAAATAATATTTTTTGGAATATTTACAATCTACGAAATTTCCGGAAGCGATTATGACATCTTTAAAAAGTAAGTTTCTTCTAAATTTGCAAAAATACTTCCGAAATCTCACTGACAGCTTTCCAGATATATTAACAAAATATCAACATTATTATTACCAGAAAAAATGTACGGAAGAAGATCAACAACAAAAGACATTTTCATGCTTCATCATCATAAAACAAAATTTAAAACCTAAAAAAGCTTCTCGACAATGAAATATGGATGGGGTTTAAATATGAATGATCAGCTATGGAATGGAAAAGTTTCTTTTTTTAAAAAAAAACTTTTTTTTTGGAAATATTAACGAGGTAGAAATGATCAGAGATTTTGGTAAAACAAGAACGAAACAACAACTGTAACAAAATACACTGGAGAAATATGAATGAAGAAGATTCAGTCAGTCAACCACGGGGTTTTCTGGATCTCCGCATTTTTTTTATTTCTTGCTTACCTGAAAAAAGTGCTGCTTTCTAGAAAAACATATCAATGGAAACAAGAATATAGTGAAAACTAAACAAAATAGATTGATCCCTATATATATATACAAGAAAAAATAGCTAATAATAATAATGTCACCCATTAAAAATAGTAAAAAAAAACAAAACCATTGTTGATTATTTGAGGCAGTTTTTATCTGAGAAATTGGAAAGACAGCCTGAGACATAAATTATCCTGCACTTCAGAAAATTATCAATGCAAGTTATGTTAACATGAAAATTACTGATCGTTTGACAGAATTTTGACAAAATAAATTCCAATTCTGATTTAAAATGACATTTTTAATGGTGTCATTTTGAAGTGTAATCAATATGTGTCAAATCTTTTCAGCACTTCTTGAGATTACAGCAAAAGAAAAAAACAAATTCCTAATCTAAAGATTCTTTTTTTAGAAAGATGAAAGATTTGTGTTGTTTATAGTATGCTTAGTTTACAGTATTTCCATATTCACATGGAATCTTTTTTTTAATAGTTTTTATTGTGCTAATTTAAAAAAAAAAAAAAAAAAAAAAAAAAAAAAAAAAACAACACTGTAAGGAAGGAATGAATGAATTATGCCTTGGAAATGGCAGATAAAATCAGAAAAAAAGACATATTATCTTTGCTAAGAATTTTTTCGAAATAAACTTATTTATATTATACCTGAAATTTTGCTAAGCATAGGATGAGAAGGATGGTAGAAAAGCTTGGATAATAGATTAAGAAGATGATAAATCAGGGGGATAAATCCTGAGAAAAAATCGGGATAAATCCTCGGAAAGGAAGTGAGAGGAAAGTTTAATGCTTAGCTTGTAGCAAATGAAGATTGAATGTAAGGAAATCGGAATATGCTTGGCCACAACGATTACATTTGAATGGATTTTCATATCCGTGATATCCCATATGAATATGATACAATGGCTCATCCTGGAATGCCATCTTGCAGTGGCTGCATGAAAAGCGCCACATTTCAAGAAAATGTAGTTTACGCTGAAAAGAATGAAAATGAAAGTGAAATAATTTTTTAAATCAATTTGATTGAAAAAAAAAAAAAAAAAAAAAACAAACCTCCATTTCTTGCATATGAGCGATACATGCTTGTTGAAAAATATTTAAATTGCTTAAATTAATCAAATCATTGTTAAGCATTCCAAGAGGTGGCACAATTTGTGGTTGAGGCG
The DNA here is from genome assembly GCA_948294485.1 of Mansonella sp. 'DEUX'. Taxonomy (NCBI): domain Eukaryota; kingdom Metazoa; phylum Nematoda; class Chromadorea; order Rhabditida; family Onchocercidae; genus Mansonella; species Mansonella sp. 'DEUX'. Next base: position 8,470 of record CAOIUN010000605.1, read on the forward strand.
TTGTTGGCGGTAATGATAATCCTGATGGCGCTTCTAAAACTACACCTAATGAAGTTCCGCTCATTTCATTCATTGCATTCTCATTCGTTAGCAATCCCTGAAATTGTCACATATTACTGCAAATATATTTCGAAATAAAAGTTTCAATTTTAAAATGAATGACCAAAATCTTGAAAATTAAAATAAAGTAAAAAGAATAATTTGGATTATTAAAAAGTCTCACTTCATATTTAGAATCATTTACAGTATCACTGGAACTGAAGTTTTCTGGTGAATTTTTCTGAAGCCGTGCGGCAATCTGATTTAACTTCAGACCAGCTTTTCGCTTTTTCGCACCTCGATCACTTTTCTGTTCTATGCCCGATGAGCCTTCATCAATACTGCTTTTTTCAGAACTTGGTGAGTCGTCTGATTCACCTGAAATTCAATCAAGTTTCACATTTCACCATTTTCTCTCACTCTATCTATATCTTTCGGAAAATTGGATTCCTTAAAATAATGCAATCATTCCATGATATATCTTTTTCGATTTGCTGCAAATAATTTAAATCACGCAGAAATGGTTGCGCATCGAATATGGTTCCTTAAAAATAATCATTTGGAAAATGTCTGTTTGAAAATTAACAATAATTCGAATCAAACAAACTTTAGCTAATCAAAAATCAAAATTGCAGTTTGTTTAAAATTTCCAGCGAGAAAGTTCACATTATTCTCTCACGTAAAGCAACCAAAATAAAATAGCGCACCGGAAATATCACTTATACCATGATCTTCCGAATCCATTATGTCCGGTTTTTCATCTCTTTCAGCACCAACGATAAAATCATCCACTTCTACCATTGATGTTTCCATTTCTTCATTCTGTTGTTCCATTTGTTCATTCAGATTACTGCTTGATTCACTAAAATTCACGTGAAAGATAAAATCACAAATTACCTTCAACAAGTTCATTAAATCAAATCTATATTTTTGAAAAGAATTATGGAAATCTTTTAAATGGATAATAAATGTGATTTAAATTATCAAATTGGAACCAATTACACAGGAAGGTTCCTATCCATTACACAGGAAGGTTCCTACCAATCAATTAATCAATTTATCTGTCTATCTATCAATCTATCAATCTATCAGTCTATCAATCTATCAGTCTATCAGTCTATCAACCTATCAATCTATCTATCTATCAATCTGTCTATCAATCTATCTATCATTCTATTTATCAATCTATCTATCAATCTATCTATTTATTAATCTATCAATCTATCAATCTATCTATCAATCTATCTATCAATCTATCTATCAATCTATCTACCAATCTATCTATTAGTCTATGTTTCTATTTGTTTATTTCCTATCTATTAGTCTGTTTACATAATTCGTAGGATTAATTCAATTATAAAAAAGAAAAGATTAAAAATTATTCGCAGCAATGTGATTTTTAAAAATTTTAAAATAATCCAAATGAAGCGAACAATGATGTTTCACTTGATACACCAGCTGGTTGTGGCATGCCAAATATATTGTATAATAGCATAAGTGGATTTTCGCCATTTGGACCAATCAAATGGCTCAACTGATGTCGTAAACTATCACTTTGATTGATGGCTTGATAATTACATACTGAACATTGCAAAGATATGCCAAGTATAGCAGCTGGATTTATCCCAATCATATTTTTCAATCGAAGTAATAATTCCATTTCTTCCATCTGTAAACAGAAACTGTTTCATTTACAGACAGTAATTAATTAGTATTAATTAATCACAACCATTCAGTCTATTTGTAATTATATTTTGCTTTCACAACTTTCTTTTTATTCAAAATTTCTTTGAGAATTGCGTGAGGAAATTTTAGTCCAGAAATGAATTTCAACAAAAATAATCAATCTCATATTTTGATCATAATCATTATTATCGGAATGACATTTTAAAAGTATCTGATGAAGATGTACCTGATGTTGTTGACGTAGGAGTAGATGTGAAGCAATGTCGAGAGAATTACTCGTCACAACAGGTGTCATACCCAATGCAGCGGATAACTCTTGTGCCATAGTTGATGTCGTTGGTAATGGTTCAGGTGAGGAACTATCAGCAGACTGTGCAGTAAGAGATTCGCTAAGACGTCGCATATCATCACTTTCCATAACTGCTTGAAATGAACCTTTAAGCAAAATTAATTTCGTATATTCATTATTCAAGTATTTCATCATCCACCAAAAATTTACAAATAAAAGCAGGAATTTACCATTACAAAGGCTATTTGTACTGGCGGTTGCATTGATAGTAATGCTTACAGCTGAATCAGTGACATCAGTAGCTCGATTATGATTGTACTTTCTCAGGTGTAATTTCAAGCTATGACAATATTTTGTAGCATAGGTACAGTCACGACAACGAAATTGATAAATATTTGTGTGTGATTTCATATGTGAATTAAGCATCGATTTGTTAACACAGGAATAAGCACATTTTTTACAGTGGAATGGTTTAGATCCCATATGATTCCGTAAATGATATTCCTGAAAAAAATCAATGCATTAGTTCTTGTAATGGCTTTCGATACCAATATGCATTTGATAATAGAGTTCAGATTATTTAATTAATTAAGATTGCTTTTTTTTGGTGGAAGGACAATAATTTGTTTCTTTGCCAGGTTATTTACATATTTGTGCTTAGATTTTGATTAGATTAATCATAACTAGATCCAGTCCAAACGGAATATTTGTTTGATTATCAGGTACAGTTATTAAAAACCTACTGAATTAACAAATTTATCTTTTTTGTTCCAGTTTTAATTTATAGATGAATAAGTGAAAAGTGATACCAAATGATGCTTGTATTCGGTGACAAAGCCGCATCGTGTACAGCCAAGTTGCTTCTCGACTGGTATATGAGTTCGGACATGAGCCCACTGCTCATCCTTAGATTTACTGATATAATTGCATTGTTTGCATTTGTATGTTTTTGGCTTGCTTGAACACTGCCTTGGCTTATCACCGCTCAGCGGACTAATTGGTTGTTCATCACTGCTTATGGATTTTATACTTTCGTGGAATGTTTGTGAACTAAGAATACTCTGTGAGATCAATGCTGTTGCTAAATTTGCTGATGATAACTCCGGTAACACGCTTGGATTTTCCGTGAAAGCACGAATTTGATCCAAAGCCGATGGTACCAATGTATTTATAGATTGTGTAGCACCGGAAAGCAATGATGATGAAACTACACCGGTCGAGGACGGAATTCCTAAATCGAATGGCAAACTGTGACAACCACAACTGGAATCACTCGGTGCTGATGGAGCACTATCTGAGTTAGGCAAATAGCTAGCAGCAGCCTGTGCTGCAGCTTGTGCAGCTACTGCCAGATTTGCTGCTTTTAAGACGGAAGCCATCGAAGTAGCAAGATTGCCAGCATCTGCAAGCGTTGTTGTGATTCGTGTCACTGGTGTACTCGATGTTGACATACTGTTAGTTAATGCTTGTTCTACGTCAAGACCTGCAGCAAGTTGCTCCTCGACGGTATGCGAGTCACGCATATGCTTTTTTAAACGTCCTTCCGTCCGCGACATATAATCACACATCGTGCACTGATGGTCACCATGGGTGTTCATATGAGAATTATAGTGGAATTTGGAATTGCATGAGAAGCCACAGATATTACAGACAAGCGGAAATGTAGTACTGGACTGCTGCACTTCCGCTGTGTTCACCGGACCTAGGCCTGGAGCACGAAAAAATGTAGAAGGCGAACTAGCAGCTGTACTAGGAATGAACTCGGACCGTTCATTTGTTTGCGGTACGAAACGATGCCATGAACTGCTACTGTTCACCGCGGAACCTGAGATTGATGCTGCAGAGGGAGCTGATGTGGAAGGTGCTGATTTTTCATTTAGGACACGTTCTTCAATACAGATTGCTGTAAATCGAGTTTGTTCCGAAGATGTTCCCGAACATGTTCCGTGTATTTCGGAAGACTCCATAGTATCCTCCAAAAATCTAAAATATTTTCCGGATGCGTACTAGTAACAGTTTCGAGAAATCAATACATACATAGCAATTTCAAGAAACAATGGAAAGAAAAAATTTACACTTCAATCTGAATTAAAAAAAATACTCCTGGAAATACCTGTTCTCAATTATTCCGTTTTCGGTATAATTATCATCATCTATCGGTTTTTCATCCGTTTCATCTTCCTCACTTTTTTTATGCTCAACATTTATTTCCATTTCACCATCTGCTGAAAAATGAAATCACATTTGATTTGTGACTCTTGGAATAACATTATCAGCATTTGAATATTTATATGCTAATTTTTTTCTTTCAAAAAAATGATAAAAAAAGATTTCAGGATTCGGAACTAAACATTCATTTATGCATATCTGTTTAGTTTTCGAACAGATTAAATAATGATATTTTATCCGGAATGTGAAACAAATATCTTTCGAATTTTAAAAGTTTTTTTTTTTCACGATGCATTTAGATGAAATCTAAAATTTTTTTCTGATGGCTAAGAAACTACAGTCGGTTACTACTAAGTGTTGCATGTGAACTGTTAGCTGTACGAAATGACCGTACGCTAGTTTTATGAATCATTAAATCGTACTACTTTATCTATTTTATTGTTAGTTTATTTAGTTTTATATCTCATAGAAATATTCAAATTCACCGAAATCTAATATGGATTTCATTCTTGGTTGTTCTGCGGGACTATTTGTTTTTTCAGCAAATTCATCATTATCCACATGAATTACCGTACTCGCAGTTGCATATACTGAGATGCCGATAATTTCGCTCTTGATTTCGGTTGTCAACAACGATTGTCCTTTGCTTTCTTCTGCTCCTTCTTCAGTAACTTTGCTAACTGAATAGGATTCATTTCTTTCATTAGCTATACTGCAATCATCGGATATCTCCACTTCACTAATGGCAAGCTTCGATTCAATGACATCCTCTTCTCTGTTGTGATAACCTCTTTCTACGGATGATACATGATTCCGCGCTACTGATGTCATAAATGAAGAAGTTGATACTGATGCCGCAAAACTTGATGTATCATTACAGTCTCGAGTTACTGCAGCTTTTGCAGTTGTGGCATGATCTTGCTGTATTTCTGCATTTTGCTCCAGCAACAACTGCTGACGTTGTGGCTGCCGGAAAGCACTGTAACCATCGTCTGCATGCAGCACAGAATGAGGTGATGAAAGAGTATGGTGTTGCGATACTGTAACAATTTTCGAATCTCCCAGTGACTGTTGTTCACTATGACCCTGCAATCGCAAATCACCATTCTGCATAAATTGCTGATAATCGGAGTTCAGTAATGCAGTTTGCCGCAGTTGCTGTTGTTGCTGCTGCCGGACATCAAGTTGAAAAGCTGTAATTTCTTGTTGTGCATAAGTTTCAGATATGAGATTTGTTGTAGTAGACGAATGACTGGTCAAAATTATTGAGGACTGATTTTGATTTGTTTTTTGTTGTTGTTGTTGTTGCTGCTGCTTCAATGCAGCCGTTGCAGCGCAACTTTGTTGAAGCCAAAATTGTGCTGCAATATTTGCATTAGCAGTATCATTAAGGAGGACCTTACTGCTATTCAGTTGTTGTTGCAATTTTTGAAGAAGTTGTTGTTTTCTAGTTTCCAGCAGTTTAGTTTCTTCTGCAGCTGCAGCAGCTATGTAAATTTGTTGAAATGTTACTAAATGTGGTGCAGAACCACTGCTAATAGTTGAATTCAGATGAGCGAGCAGTTTCTGCGCTGTGTCACTTTGATGTTGTTGCTGTTGCGATGAATCCTGTATTCCCAAAGAATCCCCTTCACCTGAACTTGATAGCTCAGAAGACTTCGATGATATCAATGGGGTAGATGGCACTGAGCTATTACTTGATGATTGCTGTTGTTGTTGCTGTTGTTGCTGTTGTTTTTGTTGTTGTTTTTGTTGTTGTTGTTGGACAAAACTATCATAGGGCGTAATTGGCGATAAGCTTACACCAACTATTTCCGTAGCGTTCTTATCGTGTTGCATTGGATAAGACCCAAGTATATTATAGGTGCAGTTCTGGAAAGAAGTTTTATTAAATAAGCGAAATCCTCATGCTTTTGTTTTCTTTTCTCTATCACTGTTTTTCGGTGTTTTTATGTGTAGTGATTCAGATAGACAAGTTTCACGAAAACAATTATTCACGAATAAAAGAAACCGAAACAAAAAAAAGAAATTAATTAAAAATGGGAAAAAGATCGGAAACAGAAAAGAAAAGAGAGAAAGAAAGAAATTTTCCATATTTTATTGTCAGATTTCTTTTGTTGCTCTCTTCGGCCTAATTTTTTCAATTTTATACTTTTTTCCAAATTTTTTAATTTCCCCTTTTTAAAATAGATATGCTATTATTATAATAATTAAATAAAATATGATGCAATTTTCACTATTTATTATTTCTGTTTAATTTTTCAGCAACTAATATTAGTATTAATTAATTGTAGAAATATTTTAGGCATTCCGGATGGTTTATAAACAACAGAAAGCTATTCCGTTCATTGAATTGATTTATTTGTAGCACTATGAATTTCACGATAGCTAATGATAGTGCACGAGGAATACACATCCATATTTCATTGGCCCTATTAGTAGATTCATAATTGAAAATTCGTTGAATACATCAAAATAACTGAATGCTGAACAGTGAAATGTAGATTTACTGTTCAAGCTTACAGTGACTAACTAAATCCTATCACAATATTGTCGTTTTGATGATAATATTTGGTAAAATTAATTATAAAAGGAGGAAGAATAAATAATTCCAATACATCTTATCAATCAGTATCATCGATTCAGGATGATAATTTGATCGTGGCGGATCAAATCATTGTAACATGAAAAAGAAGGAAAAAATTGGAAACAGATACCTTGTTGAAAACGCTGCCCTTTTACAGTGACCATTCGTTCGATTCTTCTTCAACTAATTCCTCATAACTCATTCAATGTTACGATGATATCGTCTCCTGATTTCTCGTCTCCTGATTTGTTTTTTTTTTTTTTTTTTTTTGTGAAATTTCAATTTTTTCTCTTTTTTAAGATTTCCTATTTGCTTATCGTTGCTATAATAATACAGCGTAATTTTCAGGATGTTACCAGGAAAACCGGTGAAAGCGTAGCACCCGCATAGTTTAGCTACGTAGCTACGATTCAACACCTATAAAATACTGATTGATTTGGATCAAATATATCTATCTCAACATGTACTAAAATTTTCACATTTCAAATTAATTTTAATAGCGAATTAAATCAGAAGTTGAATTAGTCTGATGCTATTTGCTAGCAAAGCTTAGCAAAAGAAGTTCAATGGCAAATATGAAATGAAAATAACAAAAATAATTTTCACAAAGTACAAAATCACTCAAATAAATAAATATTCGGCAAAATTTTTCTGAGCCTAAAAAACGGATCCAATTTATTTTATCAAGATATGGATCCATTTCATGTTAGAAATACACAAGTTCGATTTGAAAACTGATAAAGAAATGATAAAATCAAAAGGAAAAGGACAGAAAAGAAAAGGACCGAATTGCCCTTTTGTGACAAACGTAAGCAGTAATCACTGGGAGACACTTTTTAATTTCAATGAAATGAGATGGAAGTGAGAGACAAAAGGCAAATTTATTCTGATTTCTAGTTAGTTTAGTAATTGATTATAATTAATTATTAATATCTCCTCCTTTTCCTTTCCTTTTCTGTATTTCTTTTTGTTGATTATTTTAAAAGTGAAATTATCCTAGCATTCAGTGACAACTGATATATTCATTTTACCAAAAGGATGATCCATATGATTGTCACGTCCATATGTATGTTTTGTTTGTTTGTTTATTTGCATCCTGACATACACCATTGTTATTGTTTACACGGAAAAGCATCAATTCGATGATTATCTCGTCAGTTTTCGCTTATTGTCCACATACACATACATACATACACATGTATACACCAACATACATACATGCATACACTCATAAATCATCAGTTGTTGCTGTGGACGTTGCAGGCATTTTGTGTGCAATGGAGCTGTGTGCCCAGCAGTATCACTGCCACTTTTACTACTTGCTACTATTACTTTTTACTACTGCTATTATCAGCAATACTATGTCATTGTTATTATAATATACTGAATTCCTCGTTCACTCTTTAACTTTCCCTTTTTTTTTTCTCTCTCTCTCTCTCTCTCACACACACCATTTCAGAATGTTAGAAATTGGAAAACTGAAAAAGCTAAAAACGAAAAATAAGCGATGAAAGAAAAATGGCCTTGTACATATAAACATGTGGAATTATTTATTTATGTATTAGAGCACCAAGAAGCGATCGCTCAAGGCATTTTCACAAGCTATCATCACTACTACCACTACTACTACTGCTACTACTACTACTATTACTACTACTACTACTACTACTACTACTACTGTTACTACTACTACTACTACTGCCACTACTACTACTGCCACTACTACTACCACTACTACTACTGCTACTACTACTACTATTACTACTACTATTACTACTACTACTACTGTTACTACTACTACTACTACTGCCACTACTACTACTGCCACTACTACTACTACTACTACTACTACTACTACTACTACAACTGCCACTACTACTACTGCTACTACTACTGCTACTACTGCCGGTAGCTTCTTGTTCTTTAGTGTACCATCATTTCCTTACTGATCCTTGCTTTTCAGTTTTATCCTGGCGGTGGTGATCTATAATAATAATAATGGAAAACGGCCAGTAGTGCATTATTAATATATATTTGACAAAATAAAATGTGCATGGATGAGTTGCTGATTTTGTTTGATAGACGAAAACTGGAAATCCGTAAACAAGAACAACTTAGGAAAGAAAGAGGAGAGAAAGGAGTGACGATATGGTGAAAGAAAAAATAAGAATTCATATTTGGGTTAATAAATTATTACCGATTGATTCGTTTGCAAAGGAAAATCCCAAAATTCATTCAAACAATTTTGCAATTTATTTCTATTGAAAAATAATTTCGTTGAAGAAATTGTAAAAGAACGAATCAAATTTTTTTTTCAGTTTAAAAACAAATTATTTACTACAATCAAATGATTTGTGTACCCAAACATTAAAGATTATTCCAAAAAAATTATAAAATAAATTTTTTTTTAAAAAAAACACTGTCCACATATTTTAGTTGACCATTCTGCTAACTGGCCATATATTGAAATTCATGGCTATTTAAATCTAATGCATTCGAGGTCATTTGAGACATTAAAACAATCTTGCTTGCAGCAGCATCGAATATTAACCAGCAAAGAAATTTTGAATCAAACTAGAAGTAGCAGGAAAAGTTTGACTTTGATCGAACCTAGATATATCATTATCTCTGTTCGAGAAGAGTTAATTTCAGTGGTAACAGGTAGAGAGAATTAATTTGTAAAGATTAGGCATTCTTATTATCAAAGCAATTGTCATCTAATTCATTTATTTGCTAAAATAATCGCTATTTGCTATACATCAAATTTACTTAGCTTGAAAATTTTTTAAAATTTTGTGAAATTCTAAAATTGAAGTGATAATCAAACAGCAATAGCAATGTGTATAATAAAACAGTTAAAAATTCTCAAACTAATTCATCTACCCGGAAGTTTTCAGAATTTCCGCATAATACTATTATAAATAAAATGATTCTAGAAATGGACAACAGAATGACCATCATCATCATCATCATCATCATCACCATCATCATCATCATCATCATCACCATCATCATCATCATCACCATCATCATCATCATCATCATCATCATCATCATCATTATCATCATCATCATCATCATCATCATCATCATCATCATCATCATCATCATCATCATCATCATCATCATCATCATCATCATCATCATCATCATAATATACAAGTATTAATTTCGGCATCAATATCAGTCAGTATCAATATTCGTATTAGTAGTAGTAT
>CAOIUN010000606.1:0-18367 GCA_948294485.1 Mansonella sp. 'DEUX'
ACAGTGAATTTCGAAAGAATGTCCATTTGTTTTGCGAAGAAAGTTATCTAATATGAATCTTCTCGGGAATTTTTAAGACAAAAGAAACATTTCTTTGAAAATAATTTAAACGCTTGCAGCAAGATGTAGCATTAAGGGGGGACGAATGATGGTATCTGTGATCATTTTCTCCGCTCCTTAATTAGAAATCTCAGTTCAATATAGTTTTCTGTATTTCAAAGATTAGTTTTACACACAGATGAAAAAAAAAACAAAATGAACTTTGGAGGACGTGGGGACGAATCGCGCCCTCTCGCATGAAATCCAAACACTCTACCATTGAACTAACTTCCTCAATGACAAAGGCACATGAATATTGAAATTGAGTTTTCTATTTTAGGAATTTCTTAAGTTTTTATTCCAAAAAAAAAAAAAAAAAAAAAAACATTTTGATGCAATTACTCGATTAGGGAAGAAATTCGAAATTAATGTTAGCATTTGAAGCTTTCCAGCCCCAATTCTCAGTTTTTTCTCAATGCTTTTCCCAAATCTTTGAAAAAAAGGAAGAAGATTTCTTTTTTTTCAAATAGATTTCTTTAAGTTTTGTTCAAATTTCATTCATTCAACTTGTCACTTCCATTAAACGATGGAAAAAATTGAAAATGAGAATTGAGAAGGGATCAATTTTCAGAAAAGGTCAATTCTTCAAGTAAAATGATATGCAGTGCGGCAGTTCTATATCTTGCAATTGCTATTATCCATTTTTTTTTTAATTCATATATTTTGTGAATTAAATGAATTAGACGGCTCATATATCATTTGTTTTTACTTATTATATATCTTTACACAACGATTCATCTCAATATATTTTACAAAATTGAAACTTTTTTGTTTTAATCAATGACAATTTTTCAAAAGCATTGGACACTATTGTAAATGAACAAACGTAACTTGGAAGCATTTGTAAAAATATTAAAATTTCTATGAAATACTTGAAATATTCTTTAAGAAAAGAAAATTAATCGATAATAGATGCTTTTAAATTATATTTAAAAATTATCTATTTCAGTAATGATCAGTAAATTGTAAAAATAAATTAGCTTAATAATTCACTGATTGCAAATTGCTCTGAATGGATTTGGTATAATTTTAATATTTAAAAATTAGAAAAAATTAATAAAAGGAAAATCAATAAATTGGAATGATCGATTACCAATTATATTTTATAATGCATACCGTTTTAATTCGTTAAATTGCAGATTATTGTTAATCACTATTTCCATCACTTTTTTATTTTTGCTTTCCTCTACTGAAATTGCCCTCAATATTTCTCTCTGATAGTCAGTTATAAAAATAGCAATCCGGTTTTTCATTCAAAATATGCATTTACCATTTTTACAGAATCAGAGCATTCAACTGGAACTACCTCATATTGTTGATGATAATTATGATGACAATTATGTTGACAATAATTATGATGACAATGATGATATGGTAATTAATAATAATAATCCTCCATTTTTTATTCGCAGTACATCCGTTTCAAGAAAAAAAGAAAAAGTTTTGTTAATGTAATTTACTTGTGTAAATAAGGTAATTGGATTCATTTAATCGATTTATGGTTTTAAATCTTATATTCTCATATAATAATTGATACTTTCACGAATGCCTTTCATCTTTTCCATTCGCTTGTAAATTTTTTTTCTAACATATAAATTTGAAGAATTGAAATCATAAATGAACAAACTCAATTACTTATTTAATTGTTCAATTGCAGCTGTTTATTCATTTACACCACTTATTTATTGGATTTTACTAATCGTATTTTACCAATCAATCATTAATAACTGGAATAAAAAGAAATGCTTCTACATTGATGTATCAGTAATGTATTTTCCTAGTATTTCATATAGCAATAATATAATAATAAAATACGGTATGATAAATACAGTACAAACTCTTGGATAAATACAGTTGAAATCTACGATAATTGGACTCACTAGATTTTTTTTTACTTTACCATTTTTTAGCATGTATTTTAAAATGGGAATGGAGTAAAACATGACATAGGATATGTATTTTTCTAGAAACTTTTTTTAAAATGATTTAAAAATACATGCTAAAAGACAACTGCAGCATGTTTTAGGTCTGCTAAAAGATAAATGCAGTATGTTTTAAGTCTTTTATTTCTTATTATTTCATATTCATTTTATGCCTAATTTTTCGAAATTATTTGCGTCTGATTGCTTTTTTTAGTTCAGTATACAAGTTTTTTGGTCTAGAAAAGATTGTGTTTTTATCATATCAATATGAATAGGTGATTACTGAAACTAAAAAGATGTACGTAACAAACAGTCGCAACATCGTGTCATTCTAAATTTAAAAAGAAATAAAACCATACTTCGCTTTTGATGCGATACTATTTGCCAACATTGGATAAGAAACTTGCAAAATTACTTGTTTGGTACACAAGTAATTACCTTGTTGATTATTATCCTATATTTATTGCATTTCCAATTTTACTTACGACTGTCTTTGGAATTGGTTTTATTTGGATTAATGAACTTACTTTGCTTGATACTCGGAAATTATACACGCCAACATCGGCGCCAGCTTGGAAGGAGGAAAGAATTATGCGCGAAGTTAGTTAAAATTTTGAAAAAGAAATGATAAGAATTTAGTGCTTCTCTTGTAAGAAATCAGCAAAATTTTCACTGCTTTACAAATCAAAGTTTTGATACAGTAAGGATATGATATAAAGAAGTAATACTGTAGCAAATATAATAACCATTGTAATTATTCGTTAAATGAAACAAGTTAATTTTTGAATGATAATTATGATAATCTAAAATTTACTCGAAGAAATATTTATAAACTCATTTCACAAAAATTGTTATTTTTAGAAAGAGAAAAAAATCTTTTACAGTTATGGCCTATACGTATTGATGAATTTTTGCCTGAAAGAACATTTGAATGGAAGCGTTATTTGTATGTTGTTGTACATGGGCGCAAATATTCCAATGGTACATTGCCAAATATTCTGAATGATTTATATTTGAATGAGATTGAATTACTGGAAGAAAGCATTGCAACAAATGTTTCATGTGTAATGAAAGAAGAATGGAATACAAATGTAACCAAAAAATTTGGTAAAACATTTCATTTCCAGGTATTCTTAGCAAATACTTGCAGTGTGAAAGATTTCGAGAAAGTATTACTTATTGCCAAAATTTCTTTTTAAATTTGCTCGAGAGTAAATTTCTAAAATTGTTAGTGTTTGAATTGCTGTGAAGAAATGTTAACAAAGAATTTCCAAATTTTTTGAAGGACCTATGTTTGAATTGGTACGGCGAATGTTATCGTCAAACAAATTTGATCAAATTACTTCAAAATCGTTATAAGTTGGCGAAATATGGTATTAGTATTGCTTATCCACGTGCTAATACTGATGGAACACCAATATATTTAGCATATAATGTTGGTGGTGTACAGGTTGATGAAAATGATAGAATTAAGGTAAGTTCAAAAGAAAAGAAGACTATAAACAACAAAACATTGATTGAATAATTTAAAACAAAAGAAAAATTATAATTTAAACTTCTGAAGATTTGAAAATTTCTTCAGATTTTTTTTAAACAAAAGAAAATTTCAGTTAATAATGAGGCAAAAGTGGTTTGAAATGAAATAATTAAACAAATGCTATTGTATTAATTTTCTATTTACACCACCATTTTGTCAAATTACTACTACTAATTAATTATTCCATTGGATAATTTTTTATTTCACTATTATTACTTATATTTGCTGCAATAACATTAAAAAATGTTATTATGCCTCTTTTACGAATACAATATCTTGGAATCTTCAATGATTTCCATGAATGGCTGTAGAGCAGATTTGCGCAAATTTCACGATAAACTGGCATTTTTAGTTCATAGTGTCAAAATTGATCGAGTCAAATTGTCATGTTGAGTTAATCGAGCTCAATTAGAGTGAGTTGGTCATGACCAAATCGGATCACTTCTAAAAGTGGTAGAAGCACTTTTACGTGGGACCACTTCTACCACTTTTCCAATTTGTGGTTATCGCTATAATCTTGTTTATTCATCTCTGTCATTGTCCATCACTATAATCATCATGATAGTACTTAACTATTACTGATAGCAATTATGAAAAATTAAACAACTGCTAAACATTTCCAACACATTTTAAAACATTACTGATAAAAGAAAAAATTTCTATTTATAAATAAAACGAAATGGATATTATGCAGAGCCTTCTTAGCTCAGTCGGTAGAGCATCAGACTTTTAATATTAGTGTCTCTGTTTCGAGTCCAGAAGAGGGCTGTGCGGTCCTAACACTGCCCACCTTTTCTCGTTTTTTCAAATTCAAAAATGATTTAAATGAGGGTGGAAAAGAAGGAGAGTAAAATCGAGAATCGTGAAAGAAGATGGAGAAAGAAGGAAAAAGAAAAGTGTGGACGATAGGAAAGTGAGGAGTATGAGAGAAGGAGAGAAAAGAAGTGTCGGGAAATTATGTGAAGAGTATGAATCGGGGAAGATTAGAGAATGCAAGAGGTAACGAGAGCTGGAATAAATGAAGTCTCTGTTAGTGGTGAAACAGCAGTGGTTTTATTTACCCAGCAAATAGTTGCCTTATTTGCTTGGAAAACTATTTTATCATTGCTACAGAACGATAGACTTCGAATAGGAAGATTATTAGGAAAGTTTTATTGGTCAAATAAAGTTTCGTCTTATTTGCTTAGCAAATGTCTTGTTTCCTCAGCAATTTATTTTAAAATTGGTGCGCAATGACAGTGGCAATTTTATTCCTTGGGAACCGTTGCTTCGTTACAAAAGGAGCGAGGGGTTGATCTCGGGCGGACTCGAACCGCCGACCTTCTGTGTGTTAGACAGATGTGATAACCTCTACACCACGAGACCACCATACGATTAAGTCGATATGTTTCAGTTTTATAATTTCAAAATTGATTTTAAAAGTATAAAATTGCTTGTTTATTGATTTTCCTTTAAAAATAATAAAATGTTTGAAATGAAAATTGCAGTCAATAAAAGGCATGCGACTATGGTATTTTTTGCGTTTTGATGAGCCACAAATTAATGAAATGGCCATTGCATGGGAAGATGCTGCAGCCAAGTTTATCGCTGAGAAATTTGCGAATAATTCGCTAATTGAGGTTAATTATTATTACTTTCAGTTGAGAATTTGCTTTTTTTAATTTAAAAATAGTTTTACAACAACTTTAAGAAGTTAATTAATTTTTTTGACACAGTTACAAAGAAGTTTATTCTTTGTTTTGCTTAATTTTACTCCATTCATTTTAATTTTATTTAATTCCAGAATTTAACTAAATTTTGCATTAGCATTTAATTTTGATTTTTATTTTTGCTGTGATATTTCTGTGCAATTTTTCTTAATTTACCTTTGGCTCATTTATTATTAATAATGAAATTGAAAGTAATTTATATTTAACTTATGCACAAAACTTTTGGCATCCCAAATATGTAAAATATTGTTAGGATTTCGTTGAAAAAAGTAAATTTCAGATTCATGTTCAACATTCACGTACAATTGATCTAGGCCTGACACGTAATGCGAATCGTTTGAAGCCTTATTTCATTGTTACAGTTGTTGTCTTAATCATCTTCAGCACCTTCAATTCAATGAAATGGAAATTTTGCAATTATCAAAGTATGAATCTCGGTGACTTTCTGTGTTGTACCGGAAAGAACTAAGTTTTCGATACAGAAGTCCGGAATATGCATTAATATATATATATATTATATATATATTAATTAATGAAATACTGAAATTAATGAAATACTGCAGTAATTATCCCAAAGGATTCTTAGTGGTTGCATCAAGTCCATTGACTAGGTCATCATATCACGCTGAGGAAGCCTTTAATAAGCTTAAAGCTTTTCGTTGATTTTTGCATATATATATATATATATGTGTCGTATTGCTTGCATTCTCAGTTTTATCATATTATATTTCAATTGAAGAAATAGTATAAGAACACTTTTATTATTTATTCAATGAATTAATCCGGAATTTATAGAAGATTTTATTTCAGTTCAAATCGATTGGCTTCGGTCGAAACCACTACTCGCTCTTTCCGGTGTGCTATCATCAACATTAGCAATTATAAGCGGAATTGGCTTGCTACTATGGTTCGGGATGTTTTTTGCTGAAATAACTCTTATAGCGCCTTTCCTTATTCTATGTAAGACTTATTTAAATAAAAATCTTTCAAAATTAATCTTATCCGGATATAGTATTGTAACATATTAAAACATTTTCTCCACCGGAATCTTCAAAAGAATAGCTGAAAAAATCCATCGCATTAAGAGCAATATTTTAATCAAAAAATTGAGTTAATTATGTTAAATTAAATATATTTTGTTTATTTGAGTGTATTAAATATATCATAATTAGTATCATCATACTTAATTATTGAAATTATAATTTTATGATTTGTTCACTTCACAATAAATTTCTGAATTCTAAGCTATTGGTGTAGATGATATGTTCATCATGGTTGAAGCATGGCATGATGCTGAGAAAATTTATCCTGGTAAGTTTTTAAAAAGAAAGGTTTATTTTTTCAATATCACTTTTAATTAATTCTTTTTTCAAATATTAAATTTCAAATTTCATAAATAATACTAAATCCTCGTCCATCTTTTTTTTACAAATTTTTAATTCGGACAAAATCAAAATTTTTTTCAAACATTATTTCATGCACTAAAATAAGAATTTTCTAATTTTCTTTTCTTTTTCATTTTTTGAAAAAGTGATTTGGAAATTTTAAAAACTTTGAAATAATATCATAAATTGATAGGAACTGATTGTGCCAACCTGAAGGCTCGTATGGTAAATGCATTATCTGAATCAGCTGTTGCAATATTTATCACCAGCTTTACGGATGTTTCATCATTTGCTATTGGTTGTTTTACGGATATTATAGCTGTACGTGGATTTTGCGCAATGACTTCTGCATGCATGTTTTTTACGTTTCTTTATCAGGTTTCCGTATTTTCGTACTTCATCCAATTTTCCCTTTTCCTAAATTTAATTTAAATGTGTTCAACACAAATTTAGTATCATTCGATTGCGTCATTTTTTTCCGTTACTCAAGCTTTTCATATTTTTTCAATGAAATTCAAATTTTACCTCAATTTTGCTTTCTTTTTTTACTTTTTCTTAATTTTCGGGTCAATGTAATGCTAGTTACTTTTAATTGGAAATGAAAGAGGATTTAAAGCTTAGTTGTATTATTTTCATAGAATGATGAAAATATATAAAAGAGTGATTAATGAGTTACTGATCTAACAAAGCTAGTGGGTTGTTGGTCTGATAATTACGAGATAGCAGATAAATGTGTCAGTGCGATAAATGGCGAAGACTATTAATTTCATCAATTTAATCGCAAAAAAAGGAGCAAAAGGATTAAATAAATTATTAATAAAAAAATTGAATTAAGCTAGTTTAATGAATATAGCCATTAAGCTTACTTTCTTTGCTGCAATGATGGTAGTCAGTGGTAAAATGGAAATGAATGGATGTAATGCATGCCTTCCATGTTTCAAAATTGTCGATCATAGTGATAATCAAATGAATGAATTTGGAAAAAAAGTTTGGAAGTTAGCTGGAAATACAAATGGAAATAAAGATGACAGCAATGAATATGAGCCAAGTAATTTTTTCTATTTCATCATTTCAATTTAACTTTTCATAAATCCATTAAATGCAAAGAATATATTTAATATGAATAAAAAGAAATTAATATCAGAATTTCACTTAACTTTTGCAATTTGAATTTTTGATTTCGTTTCAACTTCTCTTAACACATATTTTATATCTTTTTTCAAACTTTTACTTTTAACTTTCACAGATCTTCATTGTCAAATAAAATAACTAACTTTAAGGAGAAATTTTCTTTTTTTCATTTTTCGTTACATATTTATAATCAAACGAATATCTCAGGAAGATTATAATCGTTACCATTGCGTAATATCTTTTGTTAAAGGTAAATTTTTGTGTATAATTAATTTTGTGGAAATGACTTGTTATTTTTAGAAAAATTAAAAAAAGCAAAATGTTCTGATAAAGATATATTCACAAATGATAATCATAAATCATATCGTGCTGTTGATATTTACACTGAAATATTATCGGACAAAAAGCAAATATCGCAACTCTCAGCATGTAAAGCAATGCTTCGAATGAAATTATTTTTTCGGTATGTGCCATTTTTGTTGTAAAATTTTGATTGAAAAATGAAAAAAGCAAAGGGGAAAATTAATCAAAAATTTTATTATGATTATGCTGAATTTGCGTGATTATTAGGAAAAATGATTGTAATTTTTTTTATGTTTGAAAATTTTATAAAATTTCAAGTTTGATCTCAAAAGTTCTGTGATTTATTGGCAGGAATACATATGTTCCGATTTTGTTGGACAAACGAACTAACGGTGTTGTTCTATTTCTCTTTGCTATTTATCTGATTGTAAGTATTTTCTTTATTTCTTTGCTGTAAGTGCAAAGAAGATTTGATGAAAGTGCAAAATTTTGTTAACGTTTTGAAATTTTAGTTAGCAATACATGGTATCATGGATATGGAGCAAGGTTTAGATTACAATAAATTACTGATTAAAACGGATCCGGTTGTACAGACGATAGCTATTGAGCTTGAATTATTTCACGGTGGTGATCAGGTACTTCTACTTGTTTGTTTTGCCTTCTATTCGTATTTGTTAAATTAAATACAATTAAATGATTCTTGAGGTTAATAAGGATTTTGTAATTTAAAACTATAAATTTAAAGCAAACAAAATTTCCGGCACATTTTGCATTTAGCTTAAAAAACTATTCAAACTTTTTTTTTTCAAAGCCTTATGCTAAAAATTAAATTTTTTTTCTTTAATAAATTAATACCTACATTCTTTCATTTGTTTCATAGATTAACATAGCTATTGTAAAAGCACCTGATATGACAAAATCGATAAATCGTAAACGTGTGGAACAGATGGTTCAGGATTTTGAGCATATGATTTTCGGTATTGGTCCTAAGGCAACACAAGTTTGGACACGAGAATATCAGAAATATGCAAATGTAACTGGCGCGTACCTGCAGGATAATCATGAATCCTGGATTCAAGGTGTTTACCAGTGGTCACGTCTTTTTGCATTTTACAAATTGTGGTAAGTAAAGCAACTTATTTCAATCAAAACCTTTCTCGCCTAGTACTTTTTGGATACAGTGCTTTTGAATAAATTTCCAGAATGTGAAATATTTAGGGCACAAGATTTTGTATGGGAAAATGAGAATGATCTGCAAAATTTAACGATGAAATCATTTCGATTTCGTGTCGGCTTGTCAGCACTTAATAGACCAAGTGACCTGGTAGTGGAATCACGTGCTCTTCGAGCAATTGCTGCAAAATATCCGGAAATGGAAGTTTATACATATGAATATAGTCGAATGATCGCTGATCAGGTTTGTTAAATTTTTTTAAAAATTTTTTCTTGTTTTTGAAAACGTTTTACTTTGTACAGCCTGCAATAATCTGTAATCCGTACAGCAATTCTTTAAGATTGAAGTCAACTTCTAATCTTTGACTTTTCTTTGATTTCACTCTTTTTGTTTCTTTTAATCAATCAGTCAAATAATGGCTGTATTCCTTTTTCACTCAATGAATTTTCTTCTTTTGTTCAAAAATTTTCCATAAGTTTTATAAGATCAAAGAAATAACAATTGAAACTTACATTTTTGAAGACTTCTTTTCGTTTTCAGAAAAAACGATGGTGATAACTTACTGATGACTTACAATAATGATGATGATTTATAAGTGATAATAATTTATAATAACCATTATAGCTTACTGATAACTTACAATGATGATAGTAATTTGTAAATGATAAAGACTTATAAATGGTAATAATTTATAATAATCAGTTACAACCGATAATTTATATTAGTGATAGTGATTTACAAATAATAATAATTCTTAATAATGATTTATAACTTACTGATGATTTATGGTAATGATAAAAACTTAATAATGATAATGATAGATGATAAAACTTATTTTCTGAGGAGAAAAATTACAGTTGAATATTGTTTTATCAAATACATTATTAAACGATAGTATTGCGGTTATTATATTAGTTATCATTGCGCTATTATTTATACCAAATCCAATATGCACATTTTGGATCTTTATCGCTATCATAACGATTGATATCGGTAAGATATCACTTCATTATCTTTTCCACATTTTGAATTCTTTTATTCCAATAATGGATGGATTTAGTTTGTTCAATTCTGATTATTTGTTTGTTTATGTACATCTAAATTAATTACAGATAAATTAGTAATAAACAAATATATATACTTATCGGTTATCCAATAAGTTAATCTTAATTTTAATGGGATTTTTTTTCTTGCACGACACATTAAATTTAAATTGCATCATTAATAAGTCAACATAAATTAATCATTCAATTACTAGAATTAAACAAATTTTCAACTGAATTTTTCTGCTTAATAATCAATTTACTGAAAAAAAAATTTGGAGAGAAAGAACTTCTATGATATTTGTAAAAATTTCGAAAAAATTTTCGACGGATGGATTTTGGATAAAATCAGTCAATAATCTTTTTTGCTGAATACAAGTTTTTTTAAAAATAAAATTAAAAAAATTTGAAGAATGAAACAGTTGTAGGTGTGATTGGTTTCTTAGCTCTATGGGATGTTAAGTTAGATCCTATATCAATGATAACAATGATTATGGCAATTGGCTTTTCCATTGAATACTGTACTCATGTCACATATGGTTTTGTTTGTAATCCAAATAATGTGACACCAATTGAACGTTGTATTGAAGCAATGGAAAAATTAGCATGTCCGAGTAAGTTAAATATAAGTAATTAAATAGAGATGCTTAAGGAAATTTTTTTGGTTTTTTTGATTCGTTGGTAATATATGTACTATATTACTTTTATCTACTGAAATTAGTCCACGGAATTTTGACAGTCATTTCTTTTGTCATTCTTATCAGGATGATTTTAATTTTAGGAAGAACTGAATGGATGGGAAATTTATAATGTTAAGTATAGTTATATTTTTTTTTTGTTCTTACAATTGTTGTAAGTCTACAGTAATTTATTTAAAATAAATAAAAGTAATAATTACAGTTTTATATGGCAGTATGTCAACGCTATTTGGTGTCACAGTTCTAGCCTTCATCGATTCCGATATGATGCTCGTATTTTTTAAAACAATTTTTTTAGTAATTGTTATCGGTATCTTTCATGCACTTTTCTTACTGCCAATCGTTTTATGCATAACTGCACCAGTGGTTGATCAAATTAGTCAAAAATTTCAATCATAATGATAACCAGTACTTTTAAAAATTTCAAATTCCATTAATTTCCTTGAAATCGTTATTGTTAATCATTATTCATATATTTTTATCAAATTTCCCAGCTTGCTTCATTTATTTTACTTTTTTCTAACTATTCAGATTTTTGTCTGCCGAATTTAACTGAAATATTGCAATTAAATAATTTTAATAAAATTTTTAAGTCATGCGAAATTTGTAATTACTTTTAACTGCCTGTTCAAATTAGCAGTTAAAATTACAAACTGAAGGAAAAGAAACTGAAAAAACCATGACATAATTGATTATAAAAATGAAATTTAAAATTAAAAGTAAAAAATGAGAAAGAAAACGATGAAGCAAATGTATAAATGCTAAAAAAATCGGATTCGAGGATCGAATATTATTGATATTCTGAATTTAAATTATGGTATTCCAGTTCACCCTTCACTTACACATACACATAGTAAATCATACAATCTTTCCAATATCGCTGCTTTCTCGAATAAAGGTGGTTTTTTTAATTAATGGCGAAATTTCATCAATTAATCAAAAGGAATTTTAATCGATCAAAAAATTGCAAGCAATTAGTTAATTCCAAAGATACCGCGAAAATGCTTGTCATTTATTGCTAGCTTAACAGAAACAAAAAAGCTATGATATCATAAAATCTGAAATTTCGTTGTGTAGCGATAAATAAAAAATTCATGGCAAATGTTTGTAAAATTGATTATATTATTTATTGTTTTTTTTTTTTTTATAAAATATTTTTGCAATGTTATTTTCATTTTGCATAAAAGTTGCCTAATTTTCTTTTTTCAGACAAATAATTTTAAAAAATGTTTCGAACCAATTTTTTTTCTTTTAAATTTACAAAGTTTAAATTTTCACAACATTGTATTGTCAGTGAAATTCGGTGAACGGGAAGTTGTTTTCGGCGATGTCAGTTCATGAGCCACGAAATGTTGTGTATTCATATGTTAGTCGAATTCTTTATATTTAATTTCGAATATTCCTTTAGATTTCAGATTTAAACATGTATTAATTTGAATCGAAAACAACAAATATACTCATCTACAGCTAATTAACTAATTGAAGTGTTATAAATTGTAAAGCTTTTTTCGAAATGGATATTTGATTTTTTCGTTGAGTATGTTACAGTCATGAGTTTAGTATTGTGAAAATTGAAATTTAAATTTTAGACAGGTGTTGGAAATTTCTTTACACCATTCCTGATATGCTTATTTATTGGGACAGTTGTTTCATTTGGCTTAACAATGTTGCATATACCAATGACCAATATGATCATTGATTACGTACAACAGCGTGAAAGGGAGAAAGAAGAAAAGCAAGAGGCAAAGAAAAAAGAGAAAGAAATGGAAGAAGAAGAGGAAAGACAAGCAAAGGAGAGAAAAGAGCATGAAGGTGATAAGAACGTCGAGCAGAAACAAAATTAACAATAATATAAAAGTGATAAGCACAAATAAGCATGCATAAATAAATGAGTACAAATAAATTTTACTGTTAAGAATAATGGAAAAAATGAAGCAATGAAAATGATTAAAGAAATGATAAGAGAGATGAAATGATTATAGTGATTATGAATGCTAAGAGCGATGATTAGCTTGTAAAGTTTGGCATGGATTGTATGACCTCTATGACCTTCCAGACTTCAGATGGAATCCTATCAATCCCAGCTGTTTTGCCAGTTTTTATCTATTTTATAGTCATAGGAGTCTGTGCAGCTTAAATTGCTGAGGCTTTGACTGCTGAATCTATTGGGAAAATCTCGACGCAATAAAAGATCTAAATATGGATATCTAAATAAAAGATGTAAATATGGATAAGCCTAAAAAACTTATGGCTTTATTGTTGGTGAGGTTATATCTGGTAAACTGTAAAATACACTCATATTATTTCTGTTATTGTTAAATATTTTGTTACAGACTGTAAAATTTCATTTAAGCTCTTAAAAGCTCTTGAAATTTTATCGCTATGGCTTTTTTCTATGGCTTTTGACTGTCATCTTTCGGTGGTTTGATCAAAGCCTACTTTGCTTACATATATTTTTCGTTCTTTTACTTTAAAAGTACTTGAAGATATTTCTTTTTCCAGTTATTATCAGATAGTATATAAGATAATTCTTGATTGAGGCATGGTATCGCTGATTTTGATTCATTTAATAGGAAATTATTTTCTTTCTTGTTTCGTATTCACTTTTTGTGGAATTTTTTCCCATTCGATAGATCGCAGCACTCTTTTTATTTCACTAAATAGACTGAGATAATAAAAAGGGATTTTTGAATATAGATTTTTCTGGTTGATAAAAATTGATAAGTTATCATTGCACTTTTTTTGATTGTGCACTGTTGACTGAACACAGAGATTTACAGCGAAACGATCGGCTGTAAAGACTGAAGGCAGTCGTATGCCATTGATGAGATGAAACTAGAGCATGAAAGGAGTTTTTAATCAATACATATATGAGATAAAAAGGTTTATGGATAGTTGACTGTCAAAGAATAGTTTATTTTCTTCAACTAGATGAAATTTTTTTTGATTGAAATACCTCGCTGTATTATGAAAACTATATTATGAAAGTCATTTGAGAAGTTATTTTGCACTGTTCATTTCAATTTTTCAGTTTTGTTTATGTCTGAAACACTTCTTCTGTCACAACACTTAAAATTTCTATGAGAATATCTCATTATGTTGCCTGTGAGTTATCGAAGTTTTGATTCGAATAGGTTAGTCAATTGAGAAATGGATACAGAATTGAGGGAAAAAATTATCGAATGGATCTATCGTTTGCAGTTGAAAAGTGATTCTGATAAGTGGAAAATATTGGTTTCTGAGGTAAGAATGCATTTGCGAAATGCAAGCAAATTGTGTCTTTTTTTATTTTATGCTGAAATTTGTGTTCCTTCTCAAGGTGCTTTTGAAAAAGAAAGCGTACATCAATTATACAGTTTGCCTAATGCTCAACAAATGCTTTTCATTTGTACATCGAAAAAGTGAATTCTGTTTTTTCCAAATTGATTTATTGACAATAAGTTTTGGTTCAATTAATTAGATTATATACATAAGTAAGAATCCGAAACCACGAATTTGGAAATAATTTTAAGATTTGTGCTTGTGAACGAGCGAATGCGTGGGCTTGTTTGTTTGGAAATGGCTCTGCATTTATCATGGCGGGTATCACATTGCGAATGTTCCATCCATTCGAGATACTGATAAAAATGGCGCTATTTATCCGATCTACGTCTTGCAACACACTATATATCCTGATGTACAAAAAATTTCCTTATATTGTCACAGTACGATATGGTCATCGCTGGCATTGTGGACAATGCAATATGGTCATCGCTGGCATCGATTAAACGACTAAAGAAACCTTGTAGTGCAGCTGCATTGCGAACAACTCAACGTACGAATTCCAACTTACGATTTTTCTAACGTACGAATTCCAACTTACGATTTTTCTAACGTACGAATTCCACGCTTAGCTGAAAGGCTATTATTCGGAAGTGGACCAACTGGTGCCATTTCTTTCCTAAAAACTGACAATGAAAAGTTGCTTTTGTTCCGAATGATGGATGATGGAAGTTTGTGGTATGAACAAATTAGTGTACAGAATGATCAGTGTCCAGAATGAAATTAGTGTCCAGAATAATCCTAGTTATCATTTTTGTTTGTATAACTGAATAACTTTAGGTAACAACAAAATGAATTAATAATGTTCTTGTACAAAATGGCTCTTGAAGGATTAGGTTTGCTGTTTAGATGCATGTCTATTATGTGAACCTTTTTTCTCTTTAAGTTTTTTTTTGGAGCTTTTTTATCATTCATTTTTTCGGACAGATTTTGCAAAAAATATTTTGGGTCGGATAATGTGCATACTGGTAAGCTTCAAGAAAAAGTGGACACTTCTGATGTGGGATTTGATCTTGGTGTTATAGAAAATCTTTCGCTGGAAATCAATACTGCAGCTTTACACCCACTGGATACACATCTTGAAAATAGCTGTTCTGAACCACAAATAGTGAGAGATGTTGCCGATGGACAACTTTTTCAAAGATTGTGTTATATGGTTGAGATAGGTATTTTTACTAAAAATTTCAATTTCGTTTATTGTAATGCGTTTTCTTACCTTCCTGTTTTTGGCAACTAGTTTTGTGCAAGTCATCAGATAAAGCTAATACACTGAAATACATTGTGGATCCTACCGAAACAGTTCGATGCGAAATTTTTGAATTTACTCCTATGAGAATTTTTGGTAATGGAACTGTGAAGATGATGGAAAACTTGTGATTTCGGAAAATATTATTTTGCTGACCTATGATATTTTTCAATGATTTCATGACTACTGTGTAAATTTGTGCTTTAAATACAAAACTAGAATTTCCAATTGTTTGTGGTGAAGCACACTGAAAATCTTTGTGACTACCCCAATCCCACTGCTTCAATGTTTCTTAATATATGTTAATCGTAAATTGCATACTGTGATTCATTTTTCCATCTTTGTCTCCTTCATTTATGCATTTCTAATGTAATAAAACCTCATTCAATTTATATTGTTTTCTCATCGAACATATTTGCTTGCATTTTGGATAGAAATGTATCTTTTTTCTTCAATTTTTCAAATTAAGAATTATTACAGATTAAATCATGAAATGTTATTATCGATTTTCATTTTTGTTTCTCTTTTCACATAACCTAAATTTTTAAATAAAGCCAGACTAATATTAAAAGACTCTATATTTCTTTTTGGAACATGTATAGAGAACCCTCATTTTTAGTAAATTTTATTGGCATAGTTAATTGAATCACTGAAGCACAGAAGTAACATAGATGATCCGATGCTATTTTTATCTTATGTAAGAAGCACAGCTGCTGCAAGCTTAGAATGCATAAGACTGCTACTTGGCTCCATAACGTCTACAAAGGACTTGAGGCTAAGCTGTCGATTTTATCCACGGAAAGGGTTAGTGCTAAAAAAGGTATATTGATGCTGACAATCTGAAATTGACTCTGTGAAAAATAATCTGGAATTTCACTAAATTTTCAAATTTTTAAAAGGGGAAATAAAGGAAAGTCGGTAAAAGAAATATTTAGGATTTATGATTATTCTCTAACAGAGATTTTATACGAAATAGAGCTTCTCCGTCTCAATTCTACTTTTTAGTGGTAGTTGATTGCTCAAAACTGAAAAATTATAACTTTCGAGAAATCTCTTTCAAAAGATCATTTCCAAACAGAAATTATTTCCACTTTTTTATAGCGACTGACTTTTCATGAAAACTATAATTAGCAAGTTAGAATCGAAAAACTCATATTGAAAAGTCATAACTTGAGAAATGTAAGAAACAAATATGGAGATTCCAGCCGAAATTTATGGTATCGTCGAATTCGTCAGGAAAGGTTTTAAAATTCAAATTGAAATGCAAATGAAGCAAATTTGGAAGATAAATCTTCCATTTTTATTAGAAAGCAGAATGTCTGATATGAATCTTTCCAGGATTTGTAAAAGAAAGGAAAAACTTTTGTTTGTGGAATAATTGCAATGAATGCAACAAAATGCAAATTAGGCGGACATAATCTCAATTATTTTATGCAGAGATTTGTAAATGAACGAAAGGAAAATTAGATGGAATGATAGATGGTCGATGATTGATAAGGAATCCGAAAGACAGATAGAAGAACAGGTTTTAAGCTTTTGAGAAACATAAGTGATTTGGGAGTTTGACGGTAGTGATTATTTATAATTGAATTGCTTATTAGGGATTGTCTAACTTTTATTTTCTTGCTTTTATCAAAAGTCAGATTCAAATTTTTGTGATGTTGAGGTGAGGGACTGTGGAAAATTTTGTTGCCCGGTAGGGGACTTTTCTTGTTGAAAAGCCGGGTTTTTGTGGACAGTCCAAATCCGCGGCATCAGAATTGAAACTGATCTGGATGGATAACAGGCGTGATATCGGTAGAACACTGTGAAACACTTGAGAGGGATAAGGTCGAGGTATATCGCTATATACGAAAGTTATTTTTGCTTAAAATTCTGCAGAAAATATAATGATTGCCTGAAGCTTTCTGCGACATTTTTTATTTTTGAAATTCATTTCACGAATATTTTTTGGAGATTTGATAAATTTCAAGCAAGCGCATCTGTAAGCTCATCCCTTTAGTGCACTGTTAATGCATCTCTTTAGCTCTTTTCTATTGACTGTTTTCGTTGTGAACACATTCGAAATAAGTCTTTAAGAAAGTTTTCTGCACAATGAGCTATACCAGATTGGAAAAGACGACATGCTTATGCTTTAAGCATGACGATTTAATTAGTTTTCAGAAATTCAAAAACTGATTAGTGAATGAATCGTTGATTTTTTTTCGAGTGAATATTTTCCCAAAGTTTGAATAAAAGTATTTTGATCGGTAAGTGAAGTAAACTTCATCATTTACACATCAGATATTTTTCACTTTTGTTCTCTAATCTTTGCTGTAAAATTTGCTCAAATTTTTTTTGCAATATTTAGATGCTATTTTTACCAAAGATTTGTGTACGCTGCAAAAGTTTTTGCGCAACTTAAAACTTACGTCATTCTATAATTTCGTAACAATAAAATCACATATGTTTTTGCTCGTATGCTAGAAAGTTTGCAAAGTTTCAACGAATGAATTTTTTATTTGATGTGAAATTTTACAGAAAAAAAAAATTAAGAAAGAATGTTTCATTCAAATAAGGCAATAATTGTTTGATGGAAAAATTTTTATTACTCGTTCATCAATGCATGCAAAAACAATAGAAGTATAAGAATTTTTTTCGGAAATTAAAAAAAAAGAAATTTTCAAAAGTTACAAAAAAATTACGGAAAATAGAACTGAGAAATTTCAAATTAGCAAGAACATTGTGCCGTAAATGAATTACTTCATTTGGTCATCGTCGCCGCCTGCAGCATTGCTTTTGGCGAATATGTGGATTTGT